>JASVEL010010642.1:0-102812 GCA_032618575.1 Nicotiana noctiflora | reverse complement strand
TCTAGGCAAAAGACTTATGCGGATCGTAAGGTTCGAGATGTAGATTTCATGGTTGGTGAACGAGTATTGCTCCGGGTGTCGCCTATGAAGGGCGTGATGAGGTTTGGGAAGAAGGGCAAGCTCGGCCCTAGGTATATTGGCCCATTTGAGATTCTAGACAGAGTGGGAGGGGTGGCTTACAGATTAGCTTTGCCGCCTAGCTTATCAGCCGTGCATCCAGTTTTTCATGTATCTATGCTTCGGAGATACCACGGCGATCCCACACATGTGTTAGACTTCGGTACTGTCCAATTGGACAATGATCTATCTTACGAGGAGGAGCCGGTGGCCATTCTAGACTGGCAGGTTCGACAGCTGAGGTCGAAGAGTTATCCTTCTGTGCGTGTTCGGTGGAGAGGTCAGCCTCCTGAGGCATCGACCTGGGAGTCCGAGTCTGATATGCGGAGCCGTTACCCACACTTGTTTCCTGACTCGGTACTTCTTTCTTTTGTCCGTTCGAGGACGAACGGTTGTTTTAGAGGTGGAGATTGTGACGACCCAAAGGGTCATCACTTATTTAATTAATCATTTCGAGCTTACGAGGCCTTGAAAACCTCATTCTATGTTGCCTCGATTTACGTGCACGATCCGAGCATGTAGCCGAAAAGATTTTGTGATAGAAAATATGAATTCTATGAGAAATTTGGATAAAAATGATATTAATATTGATATGGTTGACTTCGGTCAACATTTTTGGTAAACGGATCCGGACCGGAGATTTGATGGTCCCGAGAGGTCCGTAGAAAAATATGGGACTTGGACATGCGTCCGGAGTCGAATTATGAGGCCTAGAGCCCAAGTTATGAATTTTTATGTGAAATTGTTTTTAATGCAATTATTAAAGGAAATAAATTAATTGACCTTGGTATCGGGCTCGTATTTTGGTTCCGACGCCCGGTACAAGTCTTAAATATCATATATGTGATTTCTGTAATGTTTGGTGACATTTGGATGTCGTTTGAGATGTTTTGGACCTTGAGTTCCAATGTTAAGAAGTTTTGAAAATCAAAAGTATGAAAATCATGAGTTTGAGGCTTGATTTGATTAAAACGAAGTGATATTGGCGATATGATCGCACGAACAAGTCCATAATGTGTTTTTGAGGTTGTGTACATGTTTGGTTTGGAGCCGGGGGCTCGGGTAAAGATTTGATAGGCCGTTGGATGAAACTCTGAATTTTTGGACTGCTGGTTTTTCACCCAGCTGTTGGCTTCGCAATTGCGAAGTTTTCTCGCAAATGCGAAGGGGGACAGGCTCGCAAATGCGAACATTCATCGCAAATGCGAAGCCCCCTTTGGCCCAGCCTTGTTCGCAAATGCGAACAATTGTTCGCATTTGCGAAGGTCCCCGGTGCCAGCCTATGTTCGCAAATGCGAACAAAAGTTCGCAAATGCGAACATTTCCCATTATGCCTTGGTTCGCAAATGCGAACTATTGTTCGCAAATGCGAACACTGCCTTATACAGCATGTGCTCGCAAATGCGAACATTAGTTCGCAAATGCGAACTGTTCGCAAATGCGAACAAATGTTCGCAAATGCGAACTTCCCACCCTTAGCTTAATTTTCAAACTCCAGAAATTGGTCGGGATTCGCAATTGCGAACCCAAGTTCGCAAATGCGAACACAGAGACCTGAAAAACACGAATTTCAGTCATTTCTTCACATTTTTACAAAACCAAAACACCCATTTGCGATTCTTCAAGGATTTCTTCTTCATCAAAACGATTGTAAGTCACTTTTTACTTAATTCTTTCAATTCCTAACATCATTAAACATGTTTTTCATAAGAAATCAAAGATTTTCATGGTAAAATTCTTGTTTTGTTAAAAAATAGGGTTTTTCATAAATTGGGGAATTGGACCTCGAATTGAGGTCCGATTTTGAAACAAATTATATATATGAACTCGTGGGGGAATGGGTAACCGGATTTTGGTTCTAACCCCGAATTCCGACCATGTGGGCCGGGGTTGAAATTCACTATTCATGGCAGAATGTTGTATAAGTTGTATTTGGTATTAAGAATTAGTTTGTTGAGTAGAATTGATGATATTAAATCAATTGTGTATAGATACGGTTGGATTGGAGCCAAATTGAAAGAAAAGACATTTCCATGGAGTGAATTGTTCATAAGCATTCGAGGTAAGTGTTTGTTCTATCCTAGCTTGAGGGAATAGGATTATGTGTTATGTGTTATGTGATCGAGTGCGGTGTATGGGCTGTGGTGACGAGCATCCATATATTGGCGTCTAGTATGACCGTGAGTCGTTGGAAAATGATATTTTGAGATATATTACAGGTGAATTGTTATTGTTCTCCCTTGTTGGGACTTGTTGTGAAGATAATTGTTGATTGCCCTTGATGGGACGATTTATGAATTGCTGTTTCTTTCTCTGCCCTTAACTGTGATTGTTATTTGGGTGAGGAAGAGTAATAATGCACGAAGGGTGATGCCGTGCCATGTCTATTTATTTATGCACGAAGGCTAATGCCGTGCCATGTTTATTTATTGATTATGCACGAAGGATCATGTCGTGCCCTGTTATTGAACCATGTACGAAGGATCATGCCGTACTATGGATGTGAGGATGAGAGTAAAAGCACGAAGGGTAATGCCGTGTACTTTATTTGTTTATTTGGTGAGAATGAGAGTAAAAGCACGAAGGGTGATGCCGTGCAATTGCTTGCTATTCCTTGACTTGATATTACTTGTTTTTCCATTATATTTTATTTGGGTGATGCCGTGCAACTATTTGCCATTCCTTGACTTGATATTACTTGTGTTTTCTATTATACCTTGTTTTCTTTGTGAACTTATTTGATTGTTCTTTGGGTGAGGAAGAGTGATAATGCACGAAGGGTGATGCCGTGCCATGTTTATTTATTGATTATGCACGAAGGATCATGCCGTGCTCTGTTATTGAACCATGTACGAAGGATCATGCCGTACTATGGATGTGAGGATGAGAGTAAAAGCACGAAGGGTGATGCCGTGCAACTGTTTGCTATTTCTTCAATTGATATTACTTGTGTTTACATTACACTTTGTTTTTCCTTGTGAAATTATTAACCGTGGTTAATTGTTGAATTCTTTAAGATATTCCTTATTGTGTTAATACTTGATTATTTCTTGTTATTTTGTGGTACACATATATATATATTGAATTGCACGGGGTTATGTGGGTGTCTGGTCCTAGGCTTGTCACTACTTCGCCGGGATAGGCCAGGCACTTACCAGCACATGGGGTCGGTTGTGCTGATGCTACACTTCTGTGCGTTTTTGCACAGGTCCAGGTTACGATCGGGAGCAGCAGCAGCAGTAAATAGATTGCGTGGGAGTTGATCACATTTGAGACCGAGGTAGCTTGCAGACGTCCGCAGGCCCGACGTCTCTCTCTTTATTTATGTTATTAGCTGGAGTCTCTTTGTTCCGAGACAAACAGAATTATGTTATATTTCTTTCGGACTTTTATGTGTAGTATTCCATAGTAGTTTGTGAGTTGGTGACTCCACGTCTTGGGTAGAGGATTTCAGTATGATTTTCACCATGTGATTTGTTATTCCGCATTTATTTAATTAAAATTTTGTTAAAAACAGAATAGTATGAATACAGTGGCTTGCCTAGCTACCACGAGTAGGCGCCATCACGATCCCGATGTTGGGGGAAAATCCGGGTCGTGACACTTGGCCTCCCTCTCCTCTCGCTCCCTGCGAAGATCTGTCTTTATGTCGCGGGCGATATCAACAGCATCCTCAAAAGAGTGACTCATAACCCTCTCTCGGGTCATCAAATATGGATAGGATAAATAACACCATCAAAAAACGTCCGATCCTCTCCCGGTCAGTAGGAACCAACTATGATGCATATCTAGATAACTCTGTGAATCTGACCTCATACTCCGACACTGACATGTCTCCCTGGCGAAGCCCCTTAAACTGCCTACGCATATCCTCCCTCTGAGATCGAGGTATCCACTTCTCCAAGAACATAGTGGAGAACTCTTGCCATGATAATGGTGCTACCCCTATCGGTCTACAGCGCTCATAAGCCTCCCACCAAGTGAAGGCTGCTCCCTGAAACTGGAAGGTAGTAAAGGATACACCGCTGGACTCCAAGATCCCTGCCGTACGGAGCATCCGACGAGACTTGCCCAGTTAACCTTGGGCGTCCTCGCCCGGAGTACCACTAAAAATAGGAGGAGATAATCTATTGAATCTCTCAAGACGACGCTGCTCGTCGTCGGCCAAAACTAGGACCCTGTCCCCCTGAATCTGAACATCTAGCTGTATTGGGACCACTGGCTGGACTGGTGGAGCCTCAGGTGTCTGAAGGCCCTACACTACTTGCTTTGGAGTGTGAGCTATGGGGGTATGATGACCACCCCCGATCCCGGATGTAGCTGCTGCGGTAGAGGCTGAAACTACCTGAATCAGGCTAGTGCAAACCTTAAATATCTGAGCTAGGGTGTCTTGTAGACCCGGAATAATAATGGGCACAACTGGTGCCTGAACTGGTGCTGTTGGGACCTCAGCAACTGGAGGCTAATCTGGAATAGGAACAACGGGTGGGTCAGCTGGCACTGCCTTAGCTGCCCTACCCCTACCACGACCACGACCGCGTCCACGACCCCTAGCAGGTGGCAATGGTGGTCGCTCGCCTCGTCTTGAAGCTCGATTTCTCGCCATCTGTGAGAGAATAGAATGTCTAAGTTCAGTTTTGGATCAACAAAATTGCACAACAAGAATTTCAAGAATTTGAAGATTTCCTAAAAGGTTTGCAGCCTCCCGAGGATAAGCACAACCGTCCCCGTACTGATCCACAAGAATCTACTAAACCGGCTTATGACTCACGAGACCTGTTAACCTAGGCTCTGATACTAACTTGTCATGACCCAAACCCCGGTCATGATGGCGCCCAACATATTTCTAGGCAAGCCCGACCATGTCATTCAAATTATTAATTAATACGGATCAAGTAAAGCTAATAGCTTGTTTTCATAACAAAATAACAAGTGCGGAAAGGAAATACATGAAATACAACCTAACAATCGTGGTGTCACAAGTCTGAGCCTCTACAGATGGAAATATCCTACACAATCCAAGTCTAGGCAGAATGGTAAATGACAAAGTGGTAGAGTGGTAGAGATCAGGTCCTACGGATGCCGGCAGCTACCTTGAAGTCTCCTCGGAATAACATAAATGTAGCAGCTGCAGGTAGCTCAACTGCCCTCCTGAACACCTGTATCTGCATAGAAAGTGCCGTGGAGTGGGGTGAGTATATTTCAACTCAGTAAGTAATAATAATATATAATAACTGAAAGTAAGATCACCTGTACTATCCCTAAACAGTTCTAAGGGTAAGCTCACAGATAAGTTATCTCTATAGTGATAAGTCTGATTCCAGTCCACAACTGTCACACAATGATCCCACACAGACCTAGCCCTCACTCATACTGCTGCGGCGTGCATCCCGATCCAATATATATGTATATATATATAAAATGCTGCGGCATGCGGCCCAATCCAATATATATATAGCGTTGCGGCGTGCATCCCGATCCAATATGTATAGCGTTACGGCGTGCGGCCCGATCCAATATATATAGCGATGCGACGTGCAGCCCGATCCAATATATATAGTGTTGCGGAGTGCAGCCCGATCCAATATATATAGTGTTGCGGAGTGCAGCCCGATCCAATATATATAGTGTTTCGGCGTGCAGTCTAATCCAATATATATAGTGCTACGACGTGCAGCCCGGTCCAAAAATATAAGCTCAATCTCAGTCATTATACACAGTAAACTATCAGTCGGGAAGGACCAAGTCCAAATCCCCAGTCACAATAGCACCACGCTCGTCACATGAAGCGTGTTTCATCTCCGCTTATCACTGTATAGTGCAAGTACGGGGTTTCAAACCCTCAATACATCATTTATCACCACCACTCACCTCGAATAGACAAAAGTACTAGCTCGCCTTGCGCTTGTCTCGCAAATCAACCCCTTCGGATGCAAAATCTGAGCAAAATCAATAATAATACATTAAAGAAAGTTGAAGATTCAATGTATGGTAAAGAGGCAACTAGTAAAACTAAAGAGGTATAAATGGAAAACTATATTAAGGAGAACTGTCACTTCTCGAAAAAAAAGGTTAAGAAAGCCTGGAAAAAAGGGTGTAGAGCTGCAGGGTCGAATCAGAAGGCGACACGTGTGAAGAGCATTAAATGATGGAGACAATTGAAGCGCCAACACTGACACAGCATTTATGATGACAAAAATTCCCTTTTGTAAGAATCCACTTCCCATATATTTAAACGATAAATAAATGTAAAGTGGGCGGACTATCTGTATTGGGAAAAAACTTTTTATGACGTGTCAAGACACGTGGAATATCAAACAAAAAAATTATTATTTTGAGGAGAAGATACGAAGAAGTAAATTAGGCACGGGGTGAAATTCGATTAAGAAGTCCCGTACCTATTTAGAACAGGTGAGAACGTAACTACGGAGATGAAGGACATCAATAGCAAATAGACACGAGCTTCGTATCTGTTCAAGACATCCAACGGTAATGAGCCAAAAAAGCATTTAAAGCATGGATCTAAAGGCAAAAAGAAGTCCAGATTCAGTCATTAAACGCCCAATACGTTGAAGAATTGACATTTGATGAAAATGATTGTGTAACGACTAACTTAATGCTATTTATTGCCCATTAAAACTTACGTTTTATCCCTCCATCTAGAGCAGGCTATAAAAGGAGGAAGTTATATCCATTGTAACACACAACAGTCACTGGAATACAACCTTTTTTACTGTTTATTCTGATTATTGAAAGCCTACTACATTTTTTCGGTCTCTTGATTATCAGTAACCTAATTTCTCTATTATTTTCTAGCTTTAATCGAAGTTCAATATTTTGGTTAAACAAATATATGTATAAGGGAAATCTTATTTATATATACAGATGATATGTCAAGACACATAGATTTGTCAAATGGTTAAATAATTATGATTAGTCACGAGACAGAGGTTACAATAAATACTGGCAAAGAAAGATGGAGAGGCACGAGGATCTGTTATGTAACACAGCGCTCGTACATATCTAAGCCATTTATATTCAAGAATCAAAGGGAATGAATCTGGCAATAGAAAGGAGCGCAGATGCAACATTTAAACGGTAATAAGTACTGAATACGTTAGAGAAGATATTCCCTAAATGATTGTGTAACCGTGCATTTAATATATTTAATATCTCATAATAGCCTCGTTATAATTAAAAGAAGCGAATATCTTCAAAAGGAGCTATAAAAAAGGATATTTATGACAAGTTGTACACACAAAATATTGGAGAATAATACTTTAACTCATTTAGTTCTTTCAATTATCATTTCGCTCTCCCTAATTAATTTTATTTTTATATTTCTTCTATTATCAATAACATGTGTTCTTCTAAATTCTAGCTTTCACTAAAATTCAATATTTTGGAAAAATAAATTGGTTCTATTACCGGGAATCTGATAATCAGTTATATCTTAGCTTTATTTTCTTTATTGCATCAACTATGTCAAACAACAATGACGACACCCAAGGAAACCAAGAAAATAAAACAGACCAACAACTTCAGGGAGATCTACGAGACAATAATGCGTTAGTTCCTTCTCCACAAGGTTCACCACGACGATATCGTGAAGGAACTCCTGAAGGATCTCACACAGATGGACAAGTTCAATTTGAGAACGTTGAAGATATGGATGCAGCTTTACAAAATCTTATCGCTACTCAGGTCAACAAGGCTTTACAAGCTTTTGATAGTCAATTACCTGCTGCTCTACCCACACCTACTCCAAATAATAATACTTTGGAGAATCCTCGTTCTGGACTAGTTAATTCAAGTAATGGTGGAACCCCCAATGAAACACAGTAGGGAGACCCAGATAATCCAGTTAATTCTGATTTACAATATCCAGTACTAACCTTGCAGAAATAGCTTAAGAAGAAAAGTGACCTCATAGAGCAAATACCCGGGGTACCGCCCGTGATCAACGAGTAGATATGGATACGTTTTTTCAACAGCCCTGGAAGCAGAGTGCCGCCCCTCTCCCAATTCCAAAGAAGTTTAAGATGCCTGATATTCCAAAGTATGATAGGACAACAGACCCGCGATATCACGTTATTGCATTTACAACAGGTGTCAAGGGCAATAATTTGACTAAGCAGGAGATTGAACCAGTCTTGGTAAAATAAATCGGTGAAACGCTCACTAAAGGAGCACTAACATGGTATTCTCTTTTACCTGAATATTTTATAAATTCTTTTGCTGAGCTTGCAGATTTATTTATTTATCAAAGCACACTCGGGGGCTCAAAAAGTTAAAAAGAGAATGGAAGACATCTTCAAAACCAAGCAAGGAGATTCAGAGTTGCTTAGATAATTCATGGAAAATTTTCAACGGGAAAGAATGACATTACCACGCGTACCTGATAATTGGGCAGCCATAGCCTTCACCAGCAATTGGAATGAGAAGTGTTCGGAAGCTACAAGGACACTCAAGGAAAGCCTTCAAGAATTTTCTGCAACAACATGGAATGATATCTACAACAGATATAGTACAAAGATGAGGATCGAAGAAGATATTATTTTACCACATAAAAAAAAAAGAAAAAAGTAAGCTCAAGGCCTGTAGAGAAGGAAAAACGTTCTGGTAAAAACAGGTACGATCCATATATGGGACCCGCGGGAAGAGACTCACGATAAAAGCAAGACAGTCAGAGGTACAATCATAGATCTAGGAATAGAGAATCAGGCTCAACTTCAAGATTTGGGAACGATAAGAATACACGCGGGTCACGAGACGATGATGGAAGTCTAAAAGCAAGGTTTGGTGGTTACAATTTCAACGTAAGCACCTCTAAACTCGTAGCTATTTAAAGAAGCATGGGAGATAATGTACGATGGCCAAATGAGATGAGATCAAATCCAAACAGACGAAACCATGATCATTGTGGAACGTGATGTTTTCTTCTTCTAACATAATAAGACGAAACCATATCAAGACATATGGAATGGTCAAACGGTCAAAGGATTATGATTAGTCATGAGACAGGGGTTGCAACAAAATATGGGCAAAGAAAGATAGATAGGCACGAGGCATCAGTTAAGTAACACATCGCCCGTACCTATCTAAGCCATTTATATTCAAGAATCAATGGAATGAATCTGGCTATAGAAAGGAGTACAGATGCAACATATAAAGAGCAATAAGTACTGAATACGTTAGAGAAGATATTGTCACACCCCAATTCGAGGGACATGACCGGCGCCTAACCGGGTAGCCCCAGTCAAGCGGACCTTGGTGCCTTTCTATCCCACGCGTTACCCCTGTGTTGTTTATTACTCAGAAACCAAGGACTTTACCACTTTATAATAAAGAATCATACCTTTAACAATATAACAACACACATTACTTCTTAACAAGTTTACAATTTTTACAACGCCCTACATATATATATATAGATAGGCCATAAACCCAACAACTTACTATCTTCGGAGCCTCTAGGATTACAAAGAAGGAAACAATATTTACCGGTAACAAGGCTCCGGCTATACCTTACAAAATCAAAATAAAGTCTAATACAGAAGTGGCATGAGCCACGCAGGGACCCGAGGAAGAAATGGGCTCACCAAAATGGGCAGTGGAAGATGAAGGATGCTACTGCCGATGAGCTGAAGTACCTGCTATTGATCCACCTACAATCATAACACGAATGTAGCATCCCCGGCAAAATAGACGTCAGTACGCTGGAACTGTACTGGTATGTATGGACAAGCTTTGTCTCAAGTAAACTCAAGCCATTTAAACAAGTAAATCACGAAGATAAGACAGCCAATGAATTACACCAAGAATTAATCAAGCCAGCCAACTATATTTCCACATTTACTTTTTCTCAAGTAGTTCTCAACCCAAAACACAATTAAAGATCAACAAAGAAGGCAGCAACAGAACTAACACGGAAGAACACAATCAAGTCAAACAAATGGGCAATCAGTGCCCCACAGGTTACAAACTCTCCTACTGTCTCCTTTCACCATTTCACATTTATGATTTCAAATCAATTTCAATGGTGATTTCGATCGCTTTCCATCCTTATTACCTCAGCCACCCTTATTACCTCGGCCACCCTTATCACCCAAACCAACACCTTATTACTTCGTGTTGCGGTGCGCAACCTGATCCCACTGTACACTATCAATCACAACAATCACAAACAGCAAACAAGGCACTACACAAGATCACAACAAGTGCAAATAAGCATGTTACAAATTGGTTCATGTTCTTAAATACTTTTCAAACCAATATCACAACCAAGTTACAATGTTTCCATATTCGAGAGTACCCATACCATTATGTTCAATAATTTACCACAATCCAAGTGTTTCATTTCTTTCCACAAGAAACCATGTATGCCATCACAACAATTGTTCTTAATTCCTTACCAATTTTAGTTCCCTTTTTATCTTTTTGTTCATGTTCCATACCACACCACACATAGTTCAACATGAATTGGATACCCAACAACTAAATCAAAGAATTACACACAATCTCTCAAATTAACACATGCCAAACGAATTGCACATATAAGGGCCATTTCACAAGAATTAAAGTTAGCCATACATACCTCATTTAAGCTTTCCTTAAGTTACTACGACGTTTCGGAAATTCTAGCAATCCCAACCTACTTGAAACATAGCAAAATTAAACACAACTTAGGAAGACATTTATGGTTTCAACTCCTTGCAGCATTTTATCAAACACTAGTTGGGCGTTTTGATTTCTAATACTCTTTTACAATATTTTCCTTCATTCCAAAACCCAATCTTTACCTATTTATGTTCATCAATCTTCCCACAACTCTATTTGCACAAGCATGCATACATAACACTACCATACCAAGAATCATACCTCAATAACACATCTTACAACCTCTACAATACTAAGATAACATAGGTTAGGAATCCATGGCTCCCAATCACCCTCCCATGAGTTCTAATGTATGTATGTTACATAAATAATCACCATAAAGTAGTTGGAGCTGATAGACGTACCTCTTGTAGTAAGAATTTTAAGAATCCCCACTTGAGGTGTTCTTGAAGAATTCAAGAATTAGAAGGAAAATCTAAGGATTTTGAAGATTAATCCTTGTTAGTAAAAGTGTTTATGGGGTAGAAATTACTCAAAGAACTATAAAAACCTTACCTTAGATCATAGGGATGAAGTTTGGGATGAAACCCTCTTGAGAGAGCAAGCCATAACCCCAAAAATGAGTTGGGAACACTCTAGATCGGTCTTTGGGGTATTAAAACTTTTCAGGTGCGCGAAATATTGCCCAGGTGCGGGAAGTGTGCAAGCTTCGCACATTACTTCACGCATTTTTCTGAGCATTCTACCTCAGATGCGCTAAGTATGCGCGAAGTTCCTTTCGCGCAGGTTTTCATGCATCTGACACCGGCGAGTAAAATGATCATAACTTTTTGTATACACCTCCAAATGACGAACGGTTTGTTGCGTTGGAAACTAGAATCAAAGGGCTTTAATTTGATAGGTTGATACTCACACAAATCCTTACATAACTGGATATATGATCGTTCAAAGTGATGTCTTGTGTGCACTCATTTACATATTTCGTCTAATATGTAATTTTTCCAACTTGGCTTAGACTTAGGCCTTTCCTTTGTCCTCAAATCACTTATAATAATACTTATACACTTATTAACATATCCAATTGATATACCATAATATCATACATCCTTATTTGCACACGGGATAAAATAATTTAGCCTACATTTGCACGATGAAATCTTCAATTACTCGAAAAACATTTTCGGGGTCTTACATTCTCCCCCCTTAGGATCATTCATCCTCGAATGAGTATTGACGTCCGTTCACTAGCCATACTTATGTAACTACAGCTTGTTCACATTATGAAATGTATCAACAGCCACGACTTTGGCTAACTCCATATATTTCCGAAACTTTTGCCGGAGTTTCCTTAGTAACTCGGCCTATCCACCTGTCAGAGAGCCCCCGAAATACATTTTCAAGCACCATTATACCATACACATTTCAAATTAATCATTCACTTATCACTTGAGTTCTTACAAAAACTTTATTTACCAAAAAAAAAGGTTTACACAATCACTACTAAACTTGTTCAAACATATGGGGATATTTTTCTCTCATCTCATCTTCCGATTCCCACGTGACTTCCTCGACTTGTTGATTCCTCCACAACACTTTGATTGAAGCAATTTCTTTATTTCGCAATTTATGGACTTGTCTATCAAGAATAGCAATTGGAATTTCTTCATACGATAATTCTTCAGTAACCTTGATGTCTTCAACTGTCATGATGGTGGACGGATCTCCAACAACTTTTCTTAACATAGACACATGGAATACCTGGTGCACTAAAGACATTTTAGGAGGCAGCTCCAGCCTATAAGCAACTTGCCCAATCCTTCGAACGATCCGATATGGCCCGACATACCTAGGACTCAATTTCCATTTCTTCTCGAATCGCATGAATCCCTTCATAGGAGATACCATCAAGAACACCCAATCATCAACTTGAAACTCCAAATCTCTTCCGCAAACGTCTGCACAAGATTTTTGGTGACTCTATGCAGTTTTCATCCTCTCCTGAATAACCTTAACTTTTTCCATAGCTTGGTACACTAGATCTAGCCCTAGCAATTCTGCTTCACCTACCTCAAACCATCCAATTGGCGACCTACACCTTCTCCCGTACAATGCCTCAAACGGGGCCATCTGAATGCTAGCATGAAAGTTGTTATTATAAGCAAATTCTATCAGTGGTAAGTGTTCATCCCAATTACCTTTGAAATCCAAGAGACAAGCCCGCAACATATCTTCAAGCGTCTGAATAGTCCGCTCGGCCTGACCATTGGTCTGCGGATAGAAAGTTGTGCTGAGATTCACCTGAGTTCCCAAACCTTGCTGAAATTTCTTCCAAAAATTAATTGTGAACTGAGCCCCGCGATCTAAGATAATTAAAAGTGGAGTGCCATGAAGCCTTACTATCTCTTTGATATATAACTTTGCATATTGCTCCGCAGTATCAGTGGACTTGACTAGCAGGAAGTGAGCTGATTTGGTGAGTCGATCTACTATAACCCATATTGAGTCGAAATTATGATAAGTGCGAGGTAACCTTACCACGTAATCCATATGGATCATCTCCCATTTCCACCTTGGTATTTCTATAAGCTGAGTTAATCCACCAGGCCGTTGATGCTCGGCCTTCACTTGCTGATAGTTCGGGCATTTAGATATAAAGCTCGCCACATGCCTTTTCATACCATTCCACCAATAAATCTCCTTGAGATCATGATACATTTTCGTAGAAGTTGGGTGCATAGAATACCTGGAAATATGAGCCTCTGCCATCACTCTCTCCCGAAGCTCGTCCTCGTCCGGGACACATAGCCTACCTTGACACTGCAATACACTATCATCGCTACTGAGTACAAATGCTGAGGTCTTGTTATTCATAATTGCTTCCTTCATCTGGGCCAATGCAGGATCCATAAACTGCTTTTCCTTGATTTCTACCACCAATGATGATTCTTCTCAATTATGCACCATAACATTCCCCGAGTCTGACGCCAAAATGCGAACCCCCAAACTGGCCAATTGGTAAACCTTCTGAGCCAGGGGTCTCTGATCCATCCCCAAGTGAGCCAAACTACCCATGGATTTTAGCCTAAGAGCGTCGGCCACCACATTTGCCTTCCCTGGATGGTACAATATGTTCATATCATAGTCTTTAAGCAATTCTAACCACCGCCGCTGTCTCAAATTTAGCTCCTTCTGTTTGAACAAATAATGGAGGCTATTGTGGTTTGAAAATACATCTACATGAACTCCATAAAGATAGTGCTGCCATATTTTCAAAGCAAACACAACTGCTTCATGCTCCAAATTATGCATCGGATAATTCTTCTCATGATTCTTGAGTTTCCTGGAAGCATAAGCTATGACCTTTCCACGTTGCATCAATACACACCCCAAGCCAACCCTGGAGGCATCACAATAAACCACAAATCCCTCTGTGCCTTCTAGCAAGGCCAATATTGGCGCCGAGGTCAATCTTGACTTCAGTTCCTGGAAATGTTTCTCACATGCATCGGACCACTGGAACTTAACAGCCTTCTACGTCAATTTAGTCAATGGGGAGGCGAGGGTTGAGAATCCCTCCACAAACCTCCGATAGTACCCTGCCAGACCCAAAAAGCTGCGAATCTCTGTCGGGGTTGTGGGTCTAGGCCAATCTTTCACTACCGAAATCTTCTGAGGATCCACCTGAATCTCTTCACTGGAAATAACATGTCCCATAAAGGCTACGGACTCCAACCAAAACTCACATTTCGAGAACTTGGCGTACAATTGGTGCTGATGAAGGGTCTGCAATGCTGCTCTGAGGTGAATGGCATGATCCTCCCTGCTCTGAGAGTAAATGAGGATGTTGTCAATGAATACAATCACAAAGGAATCTAGGAATGGCTTGAAAACCCGATTCATAAGGTCCATGAAAGTTGATGGGGCATTGGTTAGCCCAAAAGACATGACCAAAAACTCGAAGTGCCCATAACGAGTTCTGAAGGCGGTCTTAGGAATGTCCTGCTCTCTGATCTTCAATTGGTGGTACCCGGACCGTAGATCAATTTTAGAGAAAAACTTTGCTCCTTGCAATTGGTCAAATAGATCATCCACCCGAGGCAAAGGATATTTATTCTTGATGGTGACTTTGTTGAGCTACCGATAATCAATACACATTCTAAGTGGCCCATCTTTCTTGCTGACAAAAAAACTGGAGCACCCCACGGCGACACACTCGGTCGTATAAACCCTTTCTCCAATAAATCCCTCAGCTGCTCCTTTAACTCCCTTAACTCTGTTGGCGCCATTCTGTATGGTAGAATGGATATTGGCTGGGTACCTAGCAGTACATCAATCCCGAAATCAATCTCCCTACCTGGCGGGATCCTGGAAGCTCATCCGAAAACACCTCGGGAAATTCATTTACAATTGGCACGGACTCGAGGATAGGCACATCTGAGGTGGTGTCCGTTACCCGGACCAAATGATAGATACACCCCTTCTTAATCATCTTCGAAGCCTTAAGGTAGGAAATAAACCTACCCCTTGCCACCACACCACTTCCTCTCCATTCAATAATCGGCTCGTTAGGGAACTCGAGCCTCATGACTCTCGTTCGACAGTCAAGCTTAGCAAAGAATGAATAAAGCCAATCCATCCCCATAATTACATCAAAATATACCATCCCAAGCTCAATAAGATAGACTGTGGTAACACGACCACTAACCATAACAATACAATTCCTATAGACTCGTCAGGCTGTAATAGACTCACCAATCGAAGTCGATACAGAGAACGGCTCATGAAGCTGTTCGGGTTCTATCCAAAAACTTGAAGCAATGAATGGGGTGACATAAGGCAAGGAGGACCCTGGATCAATAAGAGCATAGCAATCAATAGTATGAATAGACAAGATACGTGTTACGACATCTGGAGAAGCCTCAACATTATGGCGGCCACTCAATGCATAGAATCGGCTAGGTCCACCCCTACCATGAGCTCCACCCCTTGCTGCAACACGCCCTACTGAAGCTGGAGGACGCAATGATGATGTAGCAGCCGAATAACTAGACGACTGAGCTGGTCCCCTATCATTACCCTGATTGGGTACACAGCAGTCCCGCTGTATGTGGCATCTCACCCCGCACCTGAAGCATATCGGAATATCGAGGTAGCAGGTCTCAATATGAAATCTCCCACACTTGGGGCATGTAGGTCTCCCCTGCTGCTGGGACCTCACTCCGGGATGACCAGACTGGCGAGACCTCCTGCTGTCTAAACCTAGTCTCGAATGACTACCCTGCTGATGAATGTGCACAGATGGCGGTGCACTTGCGGAGGACTGAGCATATGACTGTGATGGCCCTGATGACCCTCTCCCTGGAAGTGATCTCCCGGAATGACCCGTTGACCGGGTCGTGCTGCTACTCTCTCTCTCCGCACGAATCTTCAACTTTCTAGCCTCTATGGCCTGAGCGAACCCCACAATCCTCCCATAGTTCATATCTGAGTGCAAAGCTGATGTGGTGGCCTCGTTCACTACCAAAGGGCTAAGAACCTGAAAAAACCGTCGAACTCGGGCATCCATGGTCGACTAGCTGAGGAGCATACTTGGACAGTCTCACGAATTCCATGTGGTACTCCTAAATGCTCATACTACTCTGTTTGAGGACCTTGAACTCGGTGGCATGGGCTGCCATTGTTTTGGCAGGCAAGAAGTGGTCCATGAAAGCATCTACGAACTCATCCTATCTGGCCGGAGGGCTCCCCTCCTTGCGGGAATCCTCCCACATCTTGAACCATGAACGTGCCGCTCCCTTCAGCCTGTATGAGGCCAACTCTACCCCCTCTATATCTGTAGCCTTCATCACTCTGAGGGTCTTATATATTTCATCAAGAAAGTCATGCGGATCGGCCTCTGGTTCTGTGCTTGAGAATTCTGGAGGGGCCAACCGCATGAACTGGTGGACTCTAGAACCAGAGGAATCTCCCTGTTCGCTGGAGGTCGCAGGGGCATATGGGACCTCTGGGCCTGGGCGGCCACTAACTGTGTCAACATGTGAATGGCTCCTCTAAGATCCTTATTAGAGATACCAAAACCAGAAGTTGGAACTGTATCAGAGTCAGGAACACTGGCAGGAGGGATGGTGGCATCCTCTGCCGCAGCTGGAACAGGGACACTAGGGTATGGAACAGATGGTCCAGGCAAATTCAGGACTGATGGGTCATTCTCGCCCACGGCATCGGGTACATGATTTGCAGCTACACTTGGGCCGGCATTGGCCCCAAGGTCGAGTCTAGCCTTCTTCTTAGGCACCATATTTTGAAAATTTTGGAACAAGGCGCGAATTAGACATAAATACTTCTACTATGCACTTTACCGCACGATATAGAATAACAAAGAAATGGGTAAATTCCTAAATGTCCGTGCAGCCGCCAACTTATAGATGTGGGCGACAACACACCGATAAGAAGGGCGCTACTAGACACGTCTCCAAGACATCCTAGGACACTTTAAAAACCTTAGGCTCTGATACCAAGTTTGTCACGCCCCAATTCGAAGGACATGACCGGCGCCTAACCGGGTAGCCCCAGTCAAGCGGACCTGGGTGCCTTTCTATCCCACGCGTTATCCCTGTGTTGCTTATTACTCAGAAACCAAGGACTTTACCACTTTATAATAAAGAATCATACCTTTAACAACATAACAACACACATTACTTCTTAACAAGTTTACAATTTTACAACGCCCATATATATACATAGGCCATAACCCCACAGCTTACTGTCTTCGGAGCCTCTAGAATTACAAAGGAGGATACAATATTTACCGGTAACAAGGCTCCGGCTATACCTTACAAAACAAAAATAAAGTCTAATACAGAAGTGGCATGAGCCACGCAGGGCCTCGGGAAAGAAAGGGGCTCACCAAATCAGGCAGTGGAAGATGAAGGATGCTACTGTTGATTAGCTGAAGTACCTGCTACTGATCCACTTACAATCATAACATGAATGTAGCGTCCCCGGCAAAAGGGACATCAGTACACTGGAATTGTACTGGTATGTATGGATACGCTTTGTCTCAAGTAAACTCAAGCCATTTAAACATGTAAATCACGATGATAAGACAACCAATGAATTACACCAATAATTAATCAAGCCAGCCAACTATATTTCCACATTTACTTCTTCTCTAGTAGTTCTCAGCCCAAAACACAATTAAAGATCAACAAAGAAGGCAGCAAACAAACAAACACGGAAGAACATAAAAAAGTAAAACAAAGGGGCAATCAGTGCCCCACAGGTTGCCAACTCTCCTGCTGTCTCCTTTTACAATTTCACATTTATGATTTCAAATCAATTTCAATGGCGATTTCGATCGCTTTCCATCCTTATTACCTCGGCACCCTTATCACCCCAACCCACACCTTATTACTTCGTGTTGCAGCGCCCAACCCGATCCCACTATACAGTTTCAATTACAACAATCACAAACAGCAAATAAGGCATTACACAAGATCACAACAAGTGCAAATAAGCAAGTTACAAGTTGGTTCATGTTCTCAAATACTTTTCAAACAAATATCACAACCAAGTTACAATGTTTCCATATTCGAGAGTACCCATACCATTATGTTCAATAATTTACCACAATTCAAGTGTTCCATTTCTTTCCACAAGAAACCATGTATACCATTACAATAATTGTTCTCAATTCCTTACCAATTTCAGTTCCCTTTTTATCTTTCTGTTCATGTTCCATACCACACCACACATAGTTCAACATGAATTGGATACCCAACAACAAAATCAAAGAATTACACACAACCTCTCAAATCAAACTCAAATTAACACATGCCAAACGAATTGCACATATAAGGGCAATTTCACAAGAATCAAAGTTAGCCATACATACCTCGTTTAAGCTTTCCTTAAGTTACTACGACGTTTCGGAAATTCTAGCAATCCCAAACTACTTGAAACGTAGCAAAATTAAATACAATTTAGGAAGACATTTATGGTTTCAACTCCTTGCAGCATTTTATCAAACACTAGTTGGGCATCTTGATTTTTAATACTCTTTTACAATATTTTCCTTCATTCAATAACCCAATCTTTACCTATTTATGTTCATCAATCTTCCCACAACTCTATTTGCACAAGCATGCATACATAACACTACCATACCAAGAATCATACCTCAATAACACATCTCACAACCTCTACAATACTAAGATAACCTAGGTTCGGAATCCATGGCTCCCAATCACCCTCCCATGAGTTCTAATGTATGTATCTTACATAAATAATCACCATAGAGTAGTTGGAGCTGATAGACGTTCCTCTTGTAGTAAGAATTTTAAGAATCCCCACTTGAGGTGTTCTTGAAGAATTCAAGAATTAGAAGGAAAATCTAAGGATTTTGAAGACTAATTTAGTAATAGTGTTTAATGGTAGAAATTACTCAAAGAACTATAAAAACCTTACCTTAGATCATAGGGATGAAGTTTGGGATGAAACCCTTTTGAGAGAGCAAGTCATAACCCCAAAAATGAGTTGGGAACACTCTAGACCGGTCTTTGGGGTATTACTTTCCAGGTGCACGAAATGTTGCCCAGGTGCGCGAAGTGTGCAAGCTTCGCGCATTACTTCGCGCATTTTTCTGACCATTCTGCCTCATATGCGCTAAGTTTGCGCGAAGTTCATTTCGCGCAGGTTTTCATGCATGTGACACCGGACGAGTAAAATAATCATAACGTTCTGTATACACCTCCAAATAACGAACAATTTGTTGCGTTGGAAACTAGACTCAAAGGACTTTAATTTGATAGGTTGATACTCACACAAATCCTTATATAAATGGAGATATTATCGTTCAAACTGATGTCTTGTGTGCACTCATTTACATATTTCGTCTAATATGCAATTTTTCCAACTTGGCTTAGACTTAGGCCTTTCCTTAGTCTCAAAATCACTTATAATAAGACTTATAAACTTATTAACATATCCAATTGATATACCATAATATCATACATCCATATTTGCACACAGGATAAAATAATTTAGCCTACATTTGCACGATGAAATCTTAAATTACTCGAAAAAAAATTTCCGGGGTCTTACAGATATTCCCTATGTAATGATTGTGTAACGGTACATTTAATATATTTAATATCCTCGTTATAATTAGAATAAGCAGATATCTTCAAAAGTAGATATAAATATGGAGATTTACGATTAGTTGTACACACGAAATATTAGAGAATAATATTTTAATTTATTTAGTTATTCAATTATCATTTCGCTCACCCTAATTACTTCTATTCTTTACATTTCTTTGATTATCAGACTACCAGTGTTCTTCTAATTCTAGCTTTGACTAAAATTCAATTTTTTGGTAAAACAAATTAGTTTCGTTACCAGGAATCTGATAATTAGTTGAATCTTAGTTTGATTTTCTTTGTTGCATCAACTATGTCAAACAACATTGATGACACCCAAGGAAACCAAGAAAATCAAACAAACTAATAACTTCAGGGAGATCTGGGAGACAATAATGCGTTAGTTCCTTATCCACAAGGTTCACCACGACGATCTCGTGAAGGAACTCCTGAAGGATCTCACACAGATGGACAAGTTCAATTTGAGAATGTTGAAGCTATGGATGCAGCTTTACAAAAACTTATCACTACCCTGGTCAACAAGGCTTTACAAGCTTTTGTTAGTCAATTACCTGCTGCTGTACCCACACCTACTCAAAATAACAATACTTTGGAGAATTCTCGTTCTGGACTAGTTAATCTAGATAGCAATGGAACACCCAATGAAACGCAGGAAGGAGACCCTGGTAATCCAGTTAATTCTGATTTACAAAATTTAATACTAACCTTGCAGAAACGGCTTAAGGAGAAAAGTGATCGCATAGAGCAAATACACGGGGTACCGCTCGTGATCAAGGGGTAGACATAGATAAGTATTCTCAACAGCTTTGGAAGCCGAGTGCCACCCCTCTCCCAATTCCAAAGAAGTTCAAGATGCCTGATATTCCAAAGTATGATGGGACAATAGACCCACGAGATAATGTTACTACATTTACAACAGGTGTCAAGGGCAATTATTTGATTAAGCAGGAGATTAAATCAGTTTTGGTCAAAAAATTCGGTGAAACGCTCACTAAAGGAGCACTAACATAGTATTCTCTTTTATCTGAAAATTCTATAAATGTTTTTGCTGAGCTCGCAGATTTTCTTATCAAAGCAAACTCGGGGACCCAAAAAGTTGAAAAGATAATGGACGACATCTTCAAAATCAGGCAAAATGATTCAGAGTTTCTTATATAACTCGTAGACAGATTTCAACGGGAAAGAATGACATTGCCACGAGTACCTGATAATTGGGCAGCCATAGCCTTCACCAGTAATTTGAATGAGAAGAGTTCAGAAGCTACGAGACGACTCAAGGAAAGACTTTGAGAATTTCCTGCAATAACGTGGAATGATGTCTACACTAGATACAGTACAAAGATGAGGATCGAAGAAGATATTGTTTTATGACATAAAAAGAAGAAAAAGTAAGCTCAAGGAGTGTAGAAAATAAAAAAAGATCTAGTAAAAACAGGTACGATCCATATGTGGGAACCACGGGAAGTGACTCACGATCAAAGCAAGATAGTCTGAGGTATAATCATAGATCGTGGAATAGATGAGGGAAGTCTAAAAGCAAGGTTCGGTGGTTATAATTTTAACGTAAGCACCTCTGAACTCGTAGTTCTTTTAAGAAGCATGGGAGATAAGGTACGACGACCAAAGGAGATGAGATCAAATCCAAACAGCTAAAACCCTGATCATTGTGGAACGTGATGTTTTATTCTTCTAACAAAACAAGACGAAACCATGTCAAGACATATGGATTGGTCAAACGGTGAAAGAATTATGATTAGTCACGAGACAGGGGTTGCAATACGAGCAAAGAAATATGGAGAGGCATGGGGCATCGGTTAAGTACCACAGTGCCCGTACCTATCTAAGCCATTTATATTCAAGAATCAAAGGGAATGAATCTGGCTATAGAAAGGAGTGCAGATGCAACATTTAAAGAGCAATAAGAACCGAATACGTTAGAGAAAATATTTCATATGTAATGATTGTGTAACGGCGTATTTAATTCATTTAATGTCTCATAATAGCCTCATTATAACTAGAATAAGAGAACATCTTCAAAAGGAGCTATAAAAAGGGAGTACGATTAGTTGTACACACGAAATATTGGAGAATAATACTTTAATTCATTTAGTTCTTTCAATTATCATTTCTCTCTCCATAATTACTTCTATTCTTTACATTTTTTTATTATTAGTAACCCCTGTTCTTCTAAATTTTAGTTTTGACTAAAATTCTATTTTTTTGTTAAACAATATGTGTTGCTATCTCCATGTCCGAACAAATTTAAGGCCTTTGATTTTTCTAACATAATTCCACCCGTTCAATTTTCATTTTAGGATTGACTTGCTTGTTATAATAGTAAGCAAACTTTAATTGAGGTCTAGGCATAACGAGCGGCAAACATACATGTAGCAGTCCACAAGATTGCTTTGTTTCACCGAGAAATACATTGCCATATCACAGTGAGTACACACGAAGTAGATTCAATAATCTTTTACTTTCGTGTCCATCTCCTGCAAGACTGCACTCAGCGGTTTCAATTTCCTTAGGAACACACAGATTACTTCATCAGATTACAATAAATTCCTTAAGATTGCTGGTATTACTCTGTTTAAAATCAAAAAATCAGAGAAGCAGAGAAACATTAGTTTAATAAACAAAATAGAAAAAATAATTCAGAGCCCACGAGTTGTTTGGATGTCCTTAAGGAATTTAATCCTCTCACTGTTGCCCAAGGTTTTGGATTAATTCCTTCCAGGATAGAACATAATAACTTTTCTGTAATACTGGTAATCAAAATTACAGAATTTCAACGAACTCAACAGACGGAGCAAATCACACTTGACACTTTTGTTTATTTAGAAAATAATGCAACAATATAGAAAATAGGGGAGAAATTTCCAGATTTCTTTTCTATAAAAAATGAGGCCAAGCCTATACATTTATAGACAAAGGAAGGGCGATATGAAGAGTTGCAATCCAAAAGTTGCCTCTTCATTTCTCATTGACACCCTTTAAAGAAAAAAACGTAACAAATAGTATGAAAAATTACAATACTAAAAGTCATAACCAACAATGAAAAATAGGAAGAGGAAAGAAAACTCGCAGAAGAATTCCTCACCTTTCTTCTATTGTGTCTCTGCCTCCTTAGGTCGAATCTGTGTCAAAGTTTGGTCTCCTCTCGCAAAATACCGTATTTATATATATATATATATATATATATATATATATATATATATATATATATATACCAAGTAGAGTTGGGCCGAAATAATTATACCTTCTCCAATGTAAAAAAGGATACTTTTTCCGGGTTTGACTAACGCGACCATGCTCGTCGCATTGACTAGTATTCTGCTTGACGAGCGCGGCCTGAGTGCGGCCGCGCTATTGACGCGCACTTTTCACCCTATTATATTTTGAATTTAGAAAAACGTAAAATATAAAAGTTGTAGCCCTTGAGTTATCTTTCCAACAATATATTGTGGAGAATAAATGTAGTTCTGAACAAAACCTTATGTGCATTTTACTAGACAGTGCACAATATACCCAATCGAGTCTTTGTTTGCTCTTAACTATCAAAGCTGATCTCTGATACTATTCCGGCTTAATTCCTTGGACTTTTACTCAGACTTCAAACCTTCAAATCACTTGAATTCATTCCATAACATTTATATAGCTCATAATTACTCCTACAAGGCATAATATACGCAGTTAGCGCAAGACACTAGGGATTAAAGCTCAAATTCAATTAAAGTGCAGTAAATTAGAGTGTAATATGTGACTAAAATACGTAATTATAGCCTATAATCACATACAGAATAAAAGTTAGCAAATCTTGCAACTCGTAACCTGTAATCACAAATGAAGAAAGGGGAGAACATAAAGCAAATATCATGTATGTGAGGTAGCCGGAATAGAGAAAAATAAGGAAAAAAAGAATAAAGGAACATGTCGAGAAAGAGAGAAATGAATTATTTGAAGAAGAAAAAATGGCACAAATGCGTATGGAAGGTGAATATCAGTGGAGCGGAGAAGATGTAATGCAGTGAATTGAACTTTTTAGATATGAATTCAACTTTTAATTCATGAATTGAACTTTTATAAAGGAACTTTTAGTTTATAAATTGAAAATTTAGGATATGAATTAAAATTTTAGTATATGAAATTAATTAACTAAAAAATATTAGGATATGAATTAACTAAATTGATTTGTTCTTATTTTATTTTTATAGATGGAATAACGTGTTTGGATGTACAATAGGAATTGTACTAATTAGTGGGATTGCGGGAGAATTTTGTAGAAGGGGTAGATGACTTTATTAGACATACAATATCACTTCCACCATACCGAAGTGAAGGAGTACTTATGTACCTTTGTGTTTGGTGCGACTGTATACGAGCTTTTTACTAAGAAATTCAAGCGTTACAAGTGTGGAATGCAAGAAATATGGACTTCCTTGCAAGGCGAGAAACTTGATGGGGAGAGCCTCCCCGATATGCGGGAGACTGTGACAAACCTCACATCCGAGATAGAATCGGCCAAGGAAAGAGAAAAGCTTAGAGATGCTCAGTACATTGGCATGCAAGCTCTGTACCATGGCATGCAAGTTCAACTCAAAACTCGCCTAGCTTGTGGAGTTTTTTTTTATTCCTCGATCTCGTGAGTCGTCACTAGAGGCTTTACTTGAACATTAGTGTTCCTTCAGTCCTCCCCGTGCTCGTTCCTCCCGTCCTCCTCGTGATTGTTCTTCCTGTCCTTGACAAGTAGACCCGTCTCTATACCATCTTGTTGATGAAAATTCATCAGACTGTGGTGATAATGATGTTGTACAAAACACTCATTAGCTTTTATAGTTTCACGACCCAAAATCCACTAAGGGTCGTGAGGGCGCCGGACACCGCTGTTAGGCAAGCCAATTAAATTACCGATTTTGATCCACTTTTAAAATACATCAAATTCCAGAAATTTCCTTCCATTTTTCATAAATGAGAGTTTTTGTTTCAATTCAAATCATCAATAACAACTTAAATCAAATATTTCGAAAACCATTACAGAACCCGGTATCACAAGTGCATGGGAGACTACTCATAAGTGAAATAAAATACAACCTCTGCCTGGAATACAGTGAACATGGAATAAATAATTGAAGTTGTCACGACCCGGATTTTCCCCCAACATCGGGATCGTGATGGCGCCTACTCGTGGTAGCTAGGCAAGCCACTATATTCGTACTATCCTGTTTTTAATAAAATTTTAATTAAATAAATGCGGAATACTTTATCGAAATGGATATAACAAATCACAAAGTGAAAATTATACTGAAATCCTCTACCCAAGACGTGGAGTCACCAACTCACAAACTACTATGGAATACTACACATAAAAGTCTCAAGGAAATATAACATAATTCTGTTTGTCTCGGAACAAAGAGACTACAGCTAATAACATAAATAAAGAAAGAGACGCCGGGCCTGCGGACGTCTGCAAGCTACCTCGGTCTCAAATATGATTAGCTCCCACGCAATCTACTTACTGCTGCTGCTGCTCCCGATCGTAACCTGGACCTGTGCAAAAACGCACAGAAGTGTAGTATCAGCACAACCGACCCCATGTGTCGGTAAGTGCCTGGCCTATCCCGGCGAAGTAGTGACAAGACTAGGACCAGACACTCACATAAACCTGTGCAATTCAATATATATATGTGTACCACAAAATAACAAGAAATAATCAAGTAATAACGCAATAAGAAATATCTTAAAGAATTTAACAACTAACCACAGTTAATAATTTCACAAAGAAAACAAAGTATAATGTAAACACGAATAATATCACTTCAAGAAATAACAAGCAATTGCACGGCATCACCCTTCGTGCTTTTACTCTCATCCTCACCAAATAAACAAATAAAGTACACGGCATCACCCTTCGTGCTTTTACTCTCATCCTCACCAAATAAACAAATAAAGTACACGGCATCACCCTTCGTGCTTTTACTCTCATCCTCACATCCATAGTACGGCATGATCCTTCGTACATGGTTCAATAACGGGGCACGGCATGATCCTTCGTGCATAATCAATAAATAAACATGGCACGGCATTAACCTTCGTGCATAAATAAATAAACATGGCACGGCATCACCCTTCGTGCATTATCACTCTTCCTCACCCAAATAACAATCACAGTTAAGGGCAGAGAAAGAAACAACAATTCATAAATCGTCCCATCAAGGGTAATCAATAATTATCTTCACAACAAGTCCCAACAAGGGAGAACAATAACGATTCACATGTAATATATCTCAAAATATCATTTTCCAACGACTCACGGTCATACTAGACGCCAGTGTATGGATGCTCGTCACCACAGCCCATACACCGCACTCGATCACATAACACATAACACATAATCCTATTCCCTCAAGCTAGGATAGAACAAACACTTACCTCGAATACTTATGAACAATCCAATCCGTGGAAATGTCTTTTCTTTCAATTTGGCTCCAATCCAATCGTATCTATACACAATTGATTTAATATCATCAATTCTACTTAACAAACTAGTTCATATTGCTAAATATGGTTTTTACAATATTCTGCCCGGAATAGTAAAAACCGACCCCGAGCCCACATAATCGAAACTCAAGTTTCGAACCAAAATAAGTTCACCCAATCTTCCATGGGTTCAATTATACAATTTGTTCTTAAGTTTGACTCCAAAACGAGGTCTAAATCACAAATTCTTTGAAAGCCCTAACTATACCCATTTCTCAAATTTTCAACCAATTTATACATGTTTAAGCCTAAGGATTTGATTGATGTTGATGAAAAATGAAGAAAACGAGTTAACAATACTTACCCAATGAACTTTGATGAAGAAATGCCTCAAAATCGTCTAAAATGCTGTGGAGAAAGGGTTTGAACAGAAATGGGATTTTTATCCCGTTTCTGTTCTGTCCTCTGTATTAAAATCACTGGGCGAAATTTTTGTTCTACGCGATCGCATGAACTGGGTCGCGATCGCGGAAGGCAAATTTTTAACACTACGCGATCGCGTGGACAATGCTGCGATCGCGTAGAAGAATTTCGCTGGGTGGTTCATTTGTACTACGCGATCGCGTGAAAAGGGTCGCGATCGCGTTGAAGGAAAACGGAAAGCTACGCGATCGCGTGAAGAAGGCTGCGATCGCGTTGGAGAAAGATGTAAAGCTTCGCGATCGCGTGAAGACAGCCGCGATCGCGTTGAGTATCGAGACAAGGCAGTGCGATCGCGTGGACAAGTCCGCGATCGCGTAGGGTAAAATATCTGTGTAAAAATTGCAGGAAATCTGCTGGTTTTCTAAGTCCAAAAACACCCCGAACCACCTCCGAAACACTCCCGAGCCCTCGGGGCTCCAAACCAAATATGTACACTAACTCAAAAACATCATACGAACTTGCTCGCGCGATCAAATCGCTAAAATAACATCAAAATCAATGAATTGAGCCTTAAAGCTCAAGAATTCTTTAAGATTTCAAAATTTCCAAACTTTCCAATTTAAGGCCGAAACACGTCAAACGACGTCCGTTTTCAACCAAACTTTACAGAAAGCGCTTAACCAATATATATGACCTGTACCGGGCGTCGGAACCAAAATACGAGCCCGATACCAGTACTTTTTAATAAAAATTCAGTTTCATTTTCCTTAAACATTTTCAGAAAACAATTTAACAGAAAAATTCTTTTACCGGGGTTCTAGACCTCGGATTTCAATTCCGGACATATGCCCAAGTTCCATATTTTTCTACGGATTTTCTGAAATAGTCAAATCACGGATCCGGGTCCGTTTACCAAAAATGTTGACCAAAGTCAACCATATCAATATTAATATCAAAATTCTTCTACTTTTTCACATATTTCACATATTTCAACATAAATCTTTTCCAGCTTTGTGCCCGGACTGTGTACGCAAATCGAGGCAACTATAAATGAGGTTTTCAAGACCTCAAAAGCTCGGAATGATTAAATAAACAAGTGATGACCTTTTGGGTCGTCACAATCTCCACCTCTAAAACAACCGTTCGTCCTCGAACGGACAAAAGAAAGAAGTACCTGAGTCAGGAAACAAGTGTGGGTAGCAGCTTCGCATATCAGACTCGGACTCCCGGGTCGATGCCTCAGGAGGCTGACCTCTCCACTGAACGCGCACAGAAGGATAACTCTTCGACCTCAACTGTCGAACCTGCCGGTCTAGAATAGCCACCGGCTCCTCCTCGTAAGATAGATCATTGTCCAATTGGACAGTACTGAAGTCTAACACATGTGTGGGATCGCCGTGGTATCTCCGAAGCATAGATACATGAAAACTGGATGCACGGCTGATAAGCTAGGCGGCAAAGCTAATCTGTAAGCCACCCCTCCCACTCTGTCTAGAATCTCAAATGGACCAATATACCTAGGGCCGAGCTTGCCCTTCTTCCCAAACCTCATCACGCCCTTCATAGGCGACACCCGGAGCAATACTTGCTCACCGACCATGAAATCTACATCTCGAACCTTACGATCCGCATAAGTCTTCTCTCTGGACTGAGTGGCACGCAATCTCTCCTGGATAATTTTGACCTTATCCAAGGCCTCCGGAACTAAGTCTGTACCCAACAACCGAGCCTTCCCCGGCTCAAACCATCCGACTGGAGATCGACATCGCCTACCATACAACGCCTCATACAGGGCCATCTGGATGCTGGACTGGTAGCTATTATTGTAGGCGAACTTTGCTAATGGCAGAAACTGGTCCCACTAACATTCGAAATCAATGACACAGGCTCGAAGCATGTCCTCTAGAATATGAATAGTCCTCTCGGACTGACCATCTGTCTGAGGATGGAAAGCTGTACTCAGCTGAACCTGGGTGCCTAACTCCTGCTGGACCACTCTCAAGAACCGCGAGGTAAACTGTGTACCCCGATCAGAGATAATAGACATCAGCACCCCGTGAAGTCGAACAATCTCTCTAATATAAATCTGTGCTAACCTCTCTGATGAGTAGGAGACAGATACTAGAATGAAGTGTGATGACTTGGTCAGCCTATCAACAATGACCCAAATAGTATCAAATTTCCTCCGAGTCAAAGGAAGTCCCATAACGAAGTCCATAGTGATCCGCTCCCATTTCCACTCGGGAATCTCAATCCTCTGGTGCTCATATTTCTCTGGTGCTCATATTTCACCTGCTGACAATTTAGACACCGAGCGACATACGCAACGATATCTTTCTTCATTCTGCGCCACCAATAGTGTTGCCGTAAGTCCTGGTACATCTTCGCGGCGCCCGGGTGAATAGAATACCGCGAACTGTGGGCCTCTGCTAAGATCAACTCTCGAATTCCTTCGACATTGGGCACACAAACTCGACCCTGCAATTTCAATACCCCATCATCATCTAGATTTGCCTGTGTGGCACCTCCCCGCTGTATTGTATCTCTCAACTCACGCAAATGAGGATCATCAAATTGCCTCTCACGGATGCGCTCTAATAATGAAGAACGAGCGACCGTGCAGGCTAACACCCTGCTAGGCTCAGAAATGTCTAATCTCACGAACCGGTTGGCTAAGGCCTGAACATCTAGAGCTAATGGTCTCTGATTGACCGGAATATATGCAAGACTACCCATGCCGGCATACTTTCTACTCAATGCATCGGCCACCACATTGGCCTTACCTGGGTGATATAATATAGTAACATCATAGTCTTTTAGCAACTCTAACCATCTCCGCTGTTGTAGATTCAACTCCTTCTGTTTGAACAAGTACTGTAGGCTTTTGTGATCAGTGTACACCTCACATGTCACACCATATAGATAATGCCTCCGGATCTTTAAGGCATGAACCACTGCTGCTAATTCAAGATCATGAACTGGATAATTCTTCTCATGTATCTTTAACTGCCTCGAAGCATAAGCGATAACCTTACCATCCTGCATCAATACCGCTCCAAGCCCTGTACGAGACGCGTCACAATAAACTGTATAAGGCCCTGTACCTGTAGGTAGTACCAACACTGGTGCGGTGGTTAAGGCCGTCTTGAGCTTCTGAAAGCTCGCCTCACACTCCTCTGACCACTGAAACTGGACACCCTTCTGGGTCAACCTGGTCATCGGGGCCGCAATAGAAGAAAACCCCTCTACAAAACGACGGTAGTAACCTGCTAATCCCAAGAAACTCCGTATCTCGGTCACTGAAGCTGGTCGAGGCCAATTCTGGACTGCCACAATCTTCTTTGGGTCCACCTGAATACCCTCCACCGATACGATATGACCCAAAAATACCATTGAACTCAACCAGGACCCACATTTTGAAAATTTGGCATATAGTCGATTATCCTTCAGAGTCTGAAGAACCACTCTGAGGTGCTGCTCGTGCTCCTCCTGGCTGCGAGAGTATACCAGGATGTCATCTATGAAGACTATCACGAACAGATCTAAGTAAGGCCCGAATACCCGATTCATCAACTCCATGAATGCTGCTGGGGCATTGGTCAACCCGAAGGACATGACCAAGAACTCATAATGCCCATATCTAGAGCGAAAGGCTCTGTCTTAGGAATGTCAGCCGCCCTGATCTTCAGCTGATGGTAGCCTGACCTCAAGTCTATCTTAGAGAATACCCTCGCTCCCTGGAGCCGGTCAAACAAATCATCAATCCTCGGCAGTGGATATTTATTTTTGATAGTCACCTTGTTTAACTGCCGGTAATCAATACACATCCGCATCGAGCCATCCTTCTTCTTTACAAATAATACAGGTGCCCCCCAGGGGGAAACACTGGGCCTGATAAAACCCTTCTCAAGAAGGTCCTGCAACTGATCCTTCAACTCCTTTAACTCCGGCGGGGCCATACAATAGGGTGGAATAGAGATGGGCTGAGTGCCCGGTGCCAAATCAATACAGAAGTCAATATCCCTGTCGGGTGGCATGCCCGGCAGGTCTGAAGGAAAAACCTCAGGAAACTCCCGTGCAATAGGGACTGAATCAATGGAAGGAACTTCTGCACTGGAATCACGAACATAAGCCAAATAAGCTAGACACCCCTTCTCGACCATACGTCGAGCCTTAACATAAGAAATAACAGTGCGAACGGAGTGGCTTGAGGTACCCTTCCACTCTAATCGGGGTGATTCCGGCAAGGCTAAGGTGACAGTCTTAGCATGACAATCAAGAATAGCATGGTATGGGGACAACCAGTCCATCCCCAATATGACATCAAAATCTACCATATCCAAGAGCAACAGATCAACACGGGTCTCAAGGCCCCCAAATATAACTACGCACGAACGTTGCACCCGATCGACTACAATAGAGTCACCCACTGGCGTAGCCACATAAACTGGAATATCCAGAGCATAGCTGGGCACAGCTAAATACGGTGCGAAGTAGGAAGACACATAGGAATAGGTAGATCCAGGGTCAAATAATACTGAAGCACCTCTGTCACACACAAGAATAGTACCTGTAATCACAGCATCTGATGCCTCTGCCTCTGGCCTGGCCGGTAAAGCATAGAATCGGGGATCTGCACCTCCCCTCTGAGCTGCGTCTCTAGGACGACCATCAACTGGCTGACCTCTACCTCTCGCCGGACGGTCTCCACCTCTACGGTCTCGACCTCCACCTCTATAATCCCTACCCCCGCCTCTGGCCGGCCGGGCAGGCCGAGGGTCGGCTGGGGCCTCGAATCATAGGACGAGGACCTCGCTCCCTGAGAGTTGCCCGCCGCCATAGGGCAATTCCCGATAAAATGACCCGGGTCGCCACAACCGTAGCAACTCTTGGACTGATAGGGCTGCTGGCCCCGACGACCCGAATGGCCTCCACGAACGCTCCGAAGAGGCCGAGCACTAATAGGAGACCGGTCCGAATAATACCCCGAGAACCACGACCACCCGATCCACCCTGCGAAGCTCGAAGGGCGGAATGAAAAGGCGCCCGGAAGACCGGCCTCTATCAAAGGATTCTCTCCTACCACAGGAAGAACCACCAAATCTACTCGTATGACGAGGCCTCTTATCCGAAGAATAACCGCCTCCCTAGCAAGAGCCATCTCAACTCTGCGTGCTCGCATTGGCCGCCTCCCGAAATGATATGTCACTCCCCACGCCCATAGCCATCCGGAGTCTAATCGGCTGATTAAGCCCATCTATAAATCCGCGGACCCTCTCCCGCTCCGTGGGAAGTATCACCACCGCATGACGAGCCAAGTCAATAAATCTCGTCTCATACTGTGTAACTGTCATAGTGCCCTGATGGAGGCGCTCAAACTGCCTCCGAAGTAAATCCCGCTGAGTAGTAGGGAGAAACTTCTCCATAAATAGTTCCGCAAACCGGTCCCATGATAGAGCTGGGGACCCTGCTGGTCGAGTCAGGCAATAATCTCTCCACCAAGTCTTGGCGGATCCTGCAAGTCTGAAGGTACAGAAATCAACTCCGTTTGTCTCCACGATCCCTATAGTCTTGAGAATCTCACGGCAACTGAATAAGAAGTCCTGAGGATCCTCTGATGCGGCTCCACTGAATGTAGTGGTAAATAGCTTGGAGAACCGATCAAGCCTCCATAACGAATCGGAAGTCATGGCCGCTCCATCGCCGGCATGAGCTGTGGTACCTGACTGAGTGGCCACAGCTGGCTGGATTACTGGTGCCTGAGGCTGAGGAGCTACTGGCTCCGGAGTATGAGCAATAGGAGTCTGGGCCCCTCCTCCAGCCCGAGAAGTAGCTGGGGCAACTGATAATAGACCCGCTCTGGCAATGCTATCCATAAATCCCGCTATTCTGACTAAAGCATCCCGGAGATCCGGGGTTAATCAAAGCCTCTCCTGGGACCTGAGCTGGGCCCACTGGAGCTGCTGGAACCGGAACCTCCTCATCAATCTCAATATGAGGCTCCACCTCTGGGGTAGCTGCCTGGGGCTGAGCTCTACCCATACCACGGCCTCTAGTACGGCCTCGGCCCCTGCCCCTCACAGGAGCTGTCTGGGGCTCAGGCTGCTGGTCAGCGGACGAAGAAGTGCGTGTCCTTACCATCTGCGAAAGGACAGAATAGAAATTCAATCAGTAATTGAGGAACAAGTCGCACGACAAGAAAGAACAAATGAGAGACTTTTTCCTAACTCAATAGACTCTGGAGGACAAGTACAGACGTCTCCGTACCTATCTCTCAAACTCTACTAAGGTTGTTCGTGAGTGGTGAGACCTATGTAACCTAGAGCTCTGATACCAACTTGTCACGACCCGGATTTTCCCCCAACATCGGGATCGTGATGGCGCCTACTCGTGGTAGCTAGGCAAGCCACTGTATTCATACTATCCCGTTTTTAACACAATTTTAATTAAATAAATGCGGAATACTTTATCGAAATGGATATAACAAATCACAAAGTGAAAATTATACTGAAATCCTCTACCCAAGACGTGGAGTCACCAACTCACAAACTACTATGGAATACTACACATAAAAGTCTGAAGGAAATATAACATAATTCTGTTTGTCTCGAAACAAAGAGACTACAGCTAATAACATAAATAAAGAAAGAGACGCCGGACCTGCGGACCTCTGCAAGCTACCTCGGTCTCAAATATGATTAGATCCCACGCAATCTACTTACTGCTGCTGCTGCTCCTGATCGTAACCTGGACCTGTGCAAAAATGCACAGAAGTGTAGCATCAGCACAACCGACCCCATGTGCTGGTAAGTGCCCGGCCTATCCCGGCGAAGTAGTGACAAGCCTAGGACCAGACACTCACATAAACCTGTGCAATTCAATATATATATATGTGTACCACAAAATAACAAGAAATAATCAAGTAATAACGCAATAAGAAATATCTTAAAGAATTTAACAACTAACCACAGATTAATAATTTCACAAAGAAAACAAAGTATAATGTAAACACGAATAATATCACTTCAAGAAATAACAAGCAATTGCACGGCATCACCCTTCGTGCTTTTACTCTCATCCTCACCAAATAAACAAATAAAGTACACGGCATCACCCTTCGTGCTTTTACTCTCATCCTCACCAAATAAACAAATAAAGTACACGCGCATCACCCTTCGTGCTTTTACTCTCATCCTCACATCCATAGTACGGCATGATCCTTCGTACATGGTTCAATAACAGGGCACGGCATGATCCTTCGTGTATAATCAATAAATAAACATGGCACGGCATTAACCTTCGTGCATATATAAATAAACATGGCACGGCATCACCCTTCGTGCATTATCACTCTTCCTCACCCAAATAACAGTCACAGTTAAGGGCAGAGAAAGAAACAACAATTCATAAATCGTCCCATCAAGGGCAATCAATAATTATCTTCACAACAAGTCCCAACAAGGGAGAACAATAACGATTCACATGTAATATATCTCAAAATATCATTTTCCAACGACTCACGGTCATACTAGACGCCGGTGTATGGATGCTCGTCACCACAGCCCATACACCGCACTCGATCACATAACACATAACACATAATCCTATTCCCTCAAGCTAGGATAGAACAAACACTTACCTCGAATACTTATGAACAATCCAATCCGTGGAAATGTCTTTTCTTTCAATTTGGCTCCAATCCAATCGTATCTATACACAATTGATTTAATATCATCAATTCTACTTAACAAACTAGTTCATATTGCTAAATATGGTTTTTACAATATTCTGCCCGGAATAGTAAAAATCGACCCCGGGCCCACATAATCGAAACTCAAGTTTCGAACCAAAATAAGTTCACCCAATCTTCCATGGGTTCAATTATACAATTTGTTCTTAAGTTTGACTCCAAAACGAGGTCTAAATCACAAATTCTTTGAAAGCCCTAACTATACCCATTTCTCAAATTTTCAACCAATTTATACATGTTTAAGCCTAAGGATTTGATTGATGTTGATGAAAAATGAAGAAAACGAGTTAACAATACTTACCCAATGAACTTTGATGAAGAAATGCCTCAAAATCGTCTAAAATGCTGTGGAGAAGGGGTTTGAACAGAAATGGGATTTTTGTCCCGTTTCTGTTCTGTTCTCTGTATTAAAATCACTGGGCGAAATTTTTGTTCTACGCGATCGCATGAACTGGGTCGCGATCGCGGAAGGCAAATTTTTAACACTACGCGATCGCGTGGACAATGCTGCGATCGCGTAGAAGAATTTCGCTGGGTGGTTCATTTGTACTACGCGATCGCGTGAAAAGGGTCGCGATCGCGTTGAAGGAAAACGGAAAGCTACGCGATCGCGTGAAGAAGGCTGCGATCGCGTTGGAGAAAGATGTAAAGCTTCGCGATCGCGTGAAGACAGCCGCGATCGCGTTGAGTATCGAGACAAGGCAGTGCGATCGCGTGGACAAGTCCGCGATCGCGTAGGGTAAAATATCCGTGTAAAAATTGCAGGAAATCTGCTGGTTTTCTAAGTCCAAAAACACCCCGAACCACCTCCGAAACACTCCCGAGCCCTCGGGGCTCCAAACCAAATATGTACACTAACTCAAAAACATCATACGAACTTGCTCGCGCGATCAAATCGCTAAAATAACATCAAAATCAATGAATTGAGCCTTAAAGCTCAAGAATTCTTTAAGATTTCAAAATTTCCAAACTTTCCAATTTAAGGCCGAAACACGTCAAACGACGTCCGTTTTCAACCAAACTTTACAGGAAGCGCTTAACCAATATATATGACCTGTACCGGGCGTCGGAACCAAAATACGAGCCCGATACCAGTACTTTTTAATAAAAATTCAGTTTCATTTCCCTTAAACATTTTCATAAAACAATTTAACAGAAAAATTCTTTTATCGGGGTTCTAGACCTCGGATTTCAATTCCGGACATATGCCCAAGTTCCATATTTTTCTACGGATTTTCTGAAATAGTCAAATCACGGATCCGGGTCCGTTTACCAAAAATGTTGACCAAAGTCAACCATATCAATATTAATATCAAAATTCTTCTACTTTTTCACATATTTCACATATTTCAACATAAATCTTTTCCGGCTTTGTGCCCGGACTGTGCACGCAAATCGAGGCAACTATAAATGAGGTTTTCAAGACCTCAAAAGCTCGGAATGATTAAATAAACAAGTGATGACCTTTTGGGTCGTCACAGAAGTACAGAAAGGAACTACACTAGCTGCAGGTCGCCTCGCAAATTGCAGCTCACCTAGTGCCAGAGTTATCCATGTTGCTACACCAGTAGGCCGCTAAAATATCCTGTACCTGTGCAACAAAAATGGACAAAGTGTAGTATGAGTATATAACCAACATGTACTCAGTGAGTATCCCACCTAATCCCGAAGGGGTAGAGACGAGATGGCCAACTTCGACACTCACTAGAGGTCATTTAACAATATACTATGAGTGTGAGAATAATCATCGATTTTCATAAAAGATCTAACTGTGTAGCCAGGAAAATAGGTAAGATCCTTCAGCAATGAATCAAGGGCTTCCAAATCTATTTTTTATTATCTTATCAGTTTATATCAAGCCACGTAGGGCCAATTTTATATTTATGATTTTGAAGTAACAGATAAAATGCGCAAATCATACCGAGGCGACGGCCCGATCCAACAGGAATGTAAATTGTACACTGATGATGGTCGAGCGGCACGAACCATAGATGCATCTATTTTCACTAAGGTGTGTGGCCCGTTCAACAAGTAAACACATATCCTCCTCACGGATCATCGATACGACGTAGGCACACATAAAAATACATGCTCAAGTAGGAAATTAAGAGCTCATCATCAAGGATAATCTTCCAAATAAATAACTTTCTCTTTTTAATATTTCAGGAAAAAATTACTATTAAATCTCTTTTAAATTCCTTTACCAGATTAAGGTGATCTAAACAATTCAAACTATCAAAAAGTTCACAGTAATCCGTATATAACATGCTTTCGAGTCCTAGACTACCTGGACAATAGCATAATAGTAGCTACACACAGGCTCTTGTCACCTCGTGCGTGCGTATTCCCCACAAATAGGAGCACATAACCATTTTACTCACCTATGGGGTAAATTTCTCCTGAAAAGATTAGAAAGGTACTCACCTCGCTCCGAAGACTCATAACCGGCATTCTACATCCTTCCAAAGGCTTGAACCAACGGAAAATACACCAAAACCAGCCAATATTCATATATATATCCATTAATATATGCTCAACCATACTTTACAACCCAATTTGTAATAATTCTTAACCCCGAACGAAAAGTTGACAAAAACGCCTCCAGGCTCACGTGCCCGGAAATCCAAAAATTTTCAAAGATAAAGATTACCCATGACCGTAGGAACTATAATATATACTTTTCTCCTAATTTTAATCATGGCTAAATTCCAAGAATATGATTTTCTAGGTTTTTCACCAAAATCCCAATATTTACTCTAATTTCCATGCTTAAATTCATATGCAATTGATATATTTAACTCAAACGTAAGGGGGGATAACTTACCTTAATATAGATGACGAAATCCCTCTTTGAAACTCTCCAAAAATCACCCCATGAAGTGAGAAATGAGCAAAAATGACATTGAGCCCGAATAATGAAGGCCACTGTCTTTAGTGGTTTCCGCATATGCGGAAATATAACCGTCTATGCGGTTCCGCTTTTGCGGATTTCCAGGCAGCTTCTGCGGTCTCTCTAATCTCCCAACAAATCACTTCTGCGATCTACCCATCGCAAAAGCGATTATGCTTCTGCGTAACAAAATCCATTTCTGCGGTTCCTGACCAAACATCCATTTTCCGCTTCTACGCTCCCTCCTTCCGCTGGTGTAGTCCTGCATTTACACCTCCCTGACCGCATCTGCAATCCCAGTTCCCTCACCAATATTTGCATTGGCGGTCTCTCTTCTCGCTTTTGCAGGGCCACTTCTGTAGTCCCATTTCCGCATAAGCGGAAATACCAGCAACCAGCAATACCAGCCTTTCTAAAATTCCAATTTTTTGATCTGTTAGCCACCCAGAATCCACCCGAGGCCCCGGGACCCCAACCAAACATACCAACCAATCCCAAAACACATTACGGACTTTCTCGAGGCCTCAAATCACATAAAACAATGCTAAAATCATCAATCGACCTCTAATCCAAGCTTTATGAACTTTGGACTTTCCAACTTTTACTTTCGGTGTTTAAACCTATCAAATCACGTCCGATTGACCTTAAATTTTGTGCACAAGTCATATTTGACAATGCAGACCTACTCAAACTCCCAGAATTTGACTCCGGCCCTAATATCAAAAAGTCAGCCCCCCGGTCAAACTTTCAAAAATCTTCAACTTTCTATCATTAGCCAAATGGCTTCAAAATGGTCTACGGACCTTCGAATTCACTGCGGATTGCGCTCCCAACTCCAGAATCACCATAAGGAGCTATTCCCAGCCTCAGAATCCCAAACGAACATCGATAAAGCTGAAATGCACTTCAAACCAAACTTATGATATTTTTTCTAAAATGCTAACTCCCACAATAGACGCAAAAACGCTCTCGGGTTATCCAAAACCTGCACCGGGCATACGCCCAAGTCCGAAATCATCGTACGAACCTACTAGAAACTTCAAATCCTGATTCCGAGGTCGTTTACTCAAAATTTCAATCCCAGTTCATTCTTTCAACTTAAGCTTCCGAAATGAGATTTCTCTTCCCAATTCAACTCTGAACTTCCCAAAACTAAATTCCGACCATGCGTACAAGTCATAATACCTGAAATGAAGTTGTTCATGGCCTCCGACTACTGAATGGAGCGCTAGCACTCAAAACGACCGATCGAGCAGTTACATTCTCTCCCACTTAAACATACGTTCGCCCTCGAACATTCTGGGAACTGTAATAGAGTGGTCTGAAATTACTATTTAGCACCTCAAGCACCTCCCCGTGCTAACACAACTCAGTTGAGCATGTCAGCTCAATAATTTCTAAATATATTCCCTTTTACTCAAGCAACTGAACCTTAGAGCCTGATTCCAACATCCGGAATCCTATGTCGGACCTGTTTCCAATATACGATCACCATAACAATCACTACACGCTGTACTCCTACTGATCTGATCCTCCCATTGCACCCCATTACATATTCAGGTCTTACTCTAACATTTTCCATGCCGCGACGGTGGAAGAGATGTACCAACATTCATAACCAATCTCCGATTCAACAACACATCAAGTCTACACTCCTAACAAGGCCTTCACCTCATTCTGAACCCATTAATGGCCTTATCTCCTAAGATACCTCATATAACTAGATTATACAGAATCTAAGATCAAGCGATCGCATTCAATCCGATACAACTGCTCAGCAATAAGCCACCCCAGAAATTATTAAAACCTCATATGATGCTACCATGTGCCATTAGGCCACCAATCCGAACACAACACAAATAAAAAATCAAATCCTGGAAGGAATCATCTAAACCCTATACTAATGCAGACTTCCACTAGAAAATAGGAAGTGAAACACATAAAGGAATAGCACATAGAAAACTAGACTCGACATCACACTATTGCGGCGTTCAATCCAATTCAAATAACATACACGTGGCGGCGTACCACCCGATCCACAAATAGATCTCACAGAAGGAGATTGCACTTCTAGCTAAATATGCTCCTTTCAACAAAACATCGAATTTCGATCACAAGCACGCTAAGTGCATAATACCATCCCTGAGGAAACACATAGTGCTATAGGCTACAAAACTGAAGCAGTTGGCTAATAACCTTTCAAAGGCCCAGAGTAACTCTTTTTTCCTGGTAACACATAAGAACAACCATTATAACTGGAGCAACCTTCCCAGTCCATAACCTAGTAAACAAAGTGCCTTCCAGGCATAATTTCTCAATCAAATGTTATTACCACATTCCTCATACTCGCTCAAATCTTTAGTCAATCAAGTGACTACATGCCACACTTACACGATCTTCCTGCAGGACACGCTCCCATAATCTCCTAAAATAAACAACGGGTCCGCACACCCAAACACCGGCCGCACTAACAACGAAAAGTGATCAAGAATCCTTACCATGATGCAAAACCTTTATCACAAAACATCGATTTCAGGTGACGTTCAAAACCACACCAATTTACTTAATCATTCAACCTTTTCCTTGCTCATCTGAGCCCGTGACATCCTTCCTAACACTGAATTGCAACATTGATCCTTACCTCGTATTTCCATGCGACTCATTGCACCCAATGTACCAACATACGATAGAACACGATTTTCATCATAACTCCAAAATAACTAATATTTTTAAACTTCATCACAAAATAACTTTTTCACCCAACTCACTTCAGGAGAATCATAGCAACACACAGGTAAATTCTCATAATCGTGGAATATGCGAATCCGCGAGTAGTGGTCCAAGCCACCATAATCCTTTCAGGAATCCATTTTCACATAACAAGCCATAACAATAGAATGCTTTTGAATAACATCAACAAAGGTGGACGGAAAGCCTCACAAGTACCACTACAACTCTGAATTAACTGATCACAATTCCCAAGATGCCCAAATTCAACTATGGCCAATCAATCCCTTTCCTCCCAATTTATCCTTGAGTGCTTGGAAATAATACTTACTATTTTCTGCACATAACATACTCCATCTACACTCATCTCGTGCGACCTTGAACTACGAGACCCAACTATCTTAACTCCTACGAACCATTTCATACTTTCCAATTGCTACATCATAAGTCAACCATCACGGAACATCCTGTGCCACTTCTCATAAGCTGCTTATTGTACTTGTAGGCTCGAAATCATTAAGCACCATACTTTACCTCTCTTTAATTCATTAGGACAGTTACCGAGAGCCATCCGCTCTCACTTGGTTCCGAATATAATCGGATTCATAGATCTCATAACATAGGAATACCCTATCGACGAGGCACCTAGCAGAATTATTCCCTTTAAAACCCGCTTCCATACAAGGCATAATTCCCAAATTCCTTCCCAAGTTCGAACATGAGCCATGAGGCCAACCGTAGCACATCATTAAAAAATATTCTACTCAAATTACTACTTATGGTTGTTGTCCTTAGCTGAGACAACCCCCCACTATGCTATTAACCTTAAACCTCGTAGGTAGCTAACCATGAAGCCTAAATCATAAGCGGTGAGACTTTTCCACTTAGCTTGATGCCATTATTACCAAAACTCTGGAGTTCACCATTATTCCTAATCTCTCATCGACATAACCTTGTGCAATCATCCACCAAAAAATCTCGGAATTCTCATGTAAATCCCCATCTTTCATATTCTGAATCATCATCCACTCTCTCACCGACAATCGCTGACATTCTCGATATCTTACCGTACATACTTAATTTGATTCTCCAAATCATTAACACCATTCACACAACAATTCCCCTTGCTGCATATCTAGTAGAACTCTTCGCAGAAGCCTCGGCAACCACGCTACAGCTACCCTGCTCACCGAAGTACCCCACCTGTCAAAATCACTCTTCGATATCTTCCAACACTGCTGCATGGGGTACCATCACTACAATATCAATAACCCCTCCTAAGTTCGAGCTCACTCTCCCGCTGAACGCGTCCATTCACCCATCGTGGACATCCATTAAATGAGCGACAACATCCTTTCGCTTCAAAATTGTGCTATGTCTTTCTTCACTTCAAGCAGCTCATTTCCATCATATAAAATCTCCTGCCGCATAACAATACTATGCTTCGAGTTAATCTACCGACTTCTATTTCACGTCGCTAAAATCCCCACTTCAAATTAGATCTAAAAGTATCAATAACCAAGCACCAATATTCTCAAGTCGTTCCTGACTCCCTTAAGGTGCATAGTTTTCTCATTACCAAGCCCCTATACAGCTCCACTGCTCTCCCACTTTGGGCAAACTCACTTCTTCAATCAACTGCTCAGCCTGTGCTTCCTCAGCCTGACCTTGTAGAAGTTTAAAACTATGCATGACACTTTCCACATGTCTTTTCATCTATTGTTGCTCAGTTGTTACCTTAATAAAGTTCATCTTTATAAATCTTGAACCCACAAATCCCTACTAGCTTAAACCCTTCAGAAGGTCATGTTTATTGAACCGTCAACATTTGAAACATTGATTAAATCCTAAAACACCGCATCCCGCGATATCTAACGATTGCATCTTCAATAGTATTTAACAATATGTCGCCATAAAGAGAATCGTAGAAGATTATAACATCAACAAACTTAATACGTCCAATTAGGACAACCGCACCCCAATAAATAAGGGAACTCCTTCACGCTTGCAGTTACCACGTTTCATTACTTCCACTAGTCCACATCTGACCATCCTTAGTTTGTTTGACCTTTCTCTCAAGCTACAAAGGAGCAAAAGTTAAAAAATAAAGATAGAGCAAGATAGCATCAAAAATGCCCGATCCATGAGCAATTTTAATGGCTCCTATAGTAGGGGTAATGGTGGGAAAGAATCACACAGGAGAGTGTCATCTGGACCCATACAGTCAATTCTTTATACCTCAGCTAGGACGTTACCATCAGGGCCTGATCAGCAGCAGTGGGGCCATGATATGCAAGACCAAGGCAACATGAAATCTAACCAACAGGTCCAGTCAAGTGGGAACCAACAGAGGCAACAACGACCCTATTGCCCTAAGTGTAGGGGGAATCATCTAGGGGTGTGTCGTAAGGGCACTGATGAATGTTTTGGGTGCGGAGTTAATGGACATCAGCTAAGACATTGCCCCAACAACCGAGGAACAACAAGTAAGTCCCTTAACCCTTTTTGTTCTATGATGGGTGTAAATAGGTATGACCATTTAATTTCGTTCCATGGAAGACTGACCATTGGGTGATACATACTTATGTGTTTAGACCCCCAAACTCAATAATTTTAACTCATACAGAAATGATCGGGTGAGATGGGAATATTGAATAGGATTTGAGGTGTTTACACATGCTTATAATGCGAATGATGTGCTTAGAAAGGATGTTTTTATACCAAATATAGTGGTACGTTGCGTATTAGACTTGGCACGGTATTGATGTAATATGGTAGGGTGATTGCCCATGCATCTTGACAGCTAAAGGAGAGAGATATGGGTAATAGTCTATGCACTTTGTCACTCAATAGGAGTATGATGTTTTCCCATAGTTGTTCCTCATGAATTTCGGTTTTCATACGTCTATGCCAAAGAAGTTAGTGATAAAATAGGGGTGTGAATTGATTTGATTGAACTATATAATCATGTTAATATCTTATATGATACGCTACTAGAAATAATCATCGTGGATTGAATTCATATGGATGGTTAATTGAAATGAAATTATTCTTTTGTTGATAAACACCTTTGTGATTACATTAATGACTCGCAAGGACTATTATGAATACATGTCTGTTTGGTTACCATTAAATGACATTCTTGATAGTGTGATGCTATATGATGGAATTGTGGGTCATTGTTGTTACCATGAATTGCAATATCCGGTGGAATATAAATTATACATAAGAAATTATTAAAGGTAAAGTCAATGGACAGTTGTGAGCACGTGATTTTTGCACCGGGCAAATAATTCCAAAATTAAAATAAAATATGTTTTTGAGTGTAATTACCTGCTTTGTTTGAAATTAGCCATACTTTATGTGTTTCAATAAATAGAAATTAGAAAAATAAAAAATTTAGGCTAGGCAATTATTTTGTCTTAATTAATTAGTTTAAAGAAGAAAATTAGCAAAAATAGTTCTCAATAGCGAAAATTAGAAAAAATAGTAAAAAAAAAAGTATTAGATAATTAGCATAAGTAGGAAATTAGGTTTTTACAACATTCCATAAAAGAAAAGAAAAAAAAATATAAAAGAAAATACATAAAAATAATTAAAATCAGAAAAATACAAAAAAAACTAGATGGTATTAATATGGTTGGGCTGATCTGGATTGAAATGAGCTGGCCCAGTGTATTGAGCCCAAACGATCCAGTCCATAAGCCTTTTTAATTAGCAAAAATCTCGGTCGTTCAGTTGTGTTAACCAACGGTCGAGATAATAGCGAAGTTATTGGTTTAATTTTAAATTGCGAAGATCGAATCTGGGCCGTCCGTTTAGATTGATCTAAGGGTCTTGGTTTTGGTCTCATAAGTAACGACACGATGTCGTTTAATAACGTCGCTCTGAGCCGTTGATCTCCATTTAACGAACGGCCTGGATTACCTCAGACGCATGGCCTATATAAGGTTTTTGTCTGAGAATTTTAGCCATTATACATTCCACAAACCCTAGCCGCCACAAAACACTCTTTCTTCTTTCTTCTTCAACCTTCCAAAAAACACCCGCCGGAATGTTTCCCAGGAACAACCGCCAGGCAGTAATCCGGGAGCCACTCCCCACATATGTTTTCGTTGCCATTATGCTCTTTTTCTTCTTCTGTGTGTATATGTATATATGTTTATATATATATATATAATAAATCTGGACGACTGATCGTTGTCTCAATCCGGTTAGTCGATTTCAAATTTTTGGTCTTGTCCATATTTTGTTAGTATTTTCAGATCCGAAATTATTATATGTTGGTTGTTTGTCTTCTTGATTTGTTGTTCATCATGATTCCAGATTAGTCATGAAATTTATTTATTTATTTTTTTTAAGTTTTGAACATAAGAATGTGTAGTTAATCACTTGGATATTTTTTTTGATTGTAGTGTTGTTAGATTTAATTTGTAGTTCAATTAATTATTGAGTTCTATTAAGTTTGTTTTTGAATCGGACCTTGATTTCTGTATATTGTTGATTATGTGTTTGTTCACGAAATTAATTGTAGAATTTAATTGGAAATTAATTTCATGTGTTCATAAGTTTAATTGTTGAATCTGATTAAGTAATTTGGCATTTTAAGTTGATTTTAGTGTATAATTTAAATTAGTATTATTAGACTTAATATCCAAATCGTGTGATTTAATATATAGTTGTGATTAATTATTTTTATTAAGGTTAAATTAGTTTGTTTTTAGGTAATCTAGTGTATAACTTGAGAAGGAAATCAAATTTGAGCCAAATCCAAATTCAATCCAAAAGCCCAAACGAAATTCCCACCAGTCCAGTCCAAATCCACCGGGTCGACCCGTTGACCCGGTCCGCCCCTAACCCAAACAACCCCCTCTCATTTTAATTTCATTTTTTTTCCTAACCCTAAAGACCCCTCATCTTCTCTCCCTCTCTCATCCAGCTGCCGCCAGCTACCCCAGATCTTCCGCCATTTCCGGCGATCACTCCGACCGGCGAACTCGTCCAAACAGCCCTCCCAATTCTCGCCATCGCCAGCCCTTCTCCATTGTCGTCACCCCTCGCCGGAAATAACCAGACCAAGCGCAAGACCTCACAACGACCACCCTGAACCCCACCCCAACCCAAGCAGTGGACGAGCCGTAAACTCGCCAGAAACACCATGAAAACTGGCGAGTATCCATGAAGACCGTCGACCTCTACACACAGTCAAAAACAAAAATGTTCTGCTTTATGCACTCCCAATCTTTGATGTTAGTTCTAAAAACGAGTTTCAATTGAACTAGTGAGATGTACTTCTATGTCGGACAAGTTTAGATCTTTCAAGTTCTGGATTTTGTGACGTTTTGTGTCAAGTTTGGCCGGAGTTATCTCTCTGGCAATCTTTCGTGTGTATAGGTTCAAGTATTGCTCTAGTATCGCTATTGCTGTATTAATGGTATCATTTTAAATCGAGGTTGAGGTTTAAGTCAGTCGCCGGTTCAAGTTCGGGTCCGACGAGATCGTCCGTTTAATAACTCCGTTCGTAGTTCACGGTTCCGTTTCAGAATTCGATATCTTCATTTGGTCTTTGCTTGGAAATCCATGTACGTTCTTTTAAAATCTTCTAAGGGAAATCTAAATCTGTTTAGCAATCTTTGATGTTTTTTTTTTCAGATAATGTATAATTGTTCTGCTATCTCATTGTGTGTTTAAGGATTGTTTGAATTAATGTAATTTGTTGAGTTATATTTTACTTTCTTTTTCATGTTCTGTTACTTGTAGGAGCATACCTCATAATGCAGCATTTAGGTACAAGAAAACTATTGGGGAATAGATAAAAGTGGGAATATGTTGAGGAAATTTGGTCTGAGTGTAGATAATGTATTGGATGCTGTGGATGTTAATGGTAGAATTTTGGACAGGAAAGCTATGGTTGAAGAATAGTCAGTAGAGGCTGCTGTTAGGAGATTAATAATTGAGTAGGGGATATATTTTATTGGGTAGGTATTTTAGAGTTGAAAAAAATGGGTCTAATTGGACTTTAAGGGGTAGGAATTAGGCAGATTTAGATTTTAAAAGATTTTTAAATTGAAAAAAAGGTGCTGATTTTTTGTATATAACACACCTAAGGACAGAAACTGAAAAGAAAGAAAACCTTAGACAGAAAAAAAGAGAGCAGAGACAGAGATTGAAAAAAAGAGAGAATAGACGGATAGAAAAGAAAAGAGCAGACAGTGAGAAAAAAGAGAACATATACATTCGAGAGGTCTTGAATACTAAAAAAAAGACAGTGAGAATTTGAGAGTTCAGAATTATTTTAGTTACCTATTTTTGGTGCTGATGCTTGTTGTTATTAGAAATCTTTAACTGGTTTTAAAAATCTGTTACTGGGTTTGCTGGTTGCTATTGTTGCACTGCTGAAATTATTGCTCATATTGATTATTTTCCTCTCCTTGTCACGACCCTAGTTCACCAATTGTGAACCTGTCGTGATGGCACCCAGTCCCCACGACTAGGTAAGCCTAACACGTTGCGGAATCTATAAATTTTTAATTACTTAAATAAGAAACAGCGGAAAATAACATAAAAGATATGTAATCCGTGCCACTTGGCACATACATCCGTCACACAATAAATAAACACTACCAAGATCCGGAACCCCACGGTAACACATACTAAAAGAGAAATACAACTGTGGCTCTATGTGTAAAGAGTATCTAACAACGAAATGAAGAAAATGTCAACTGGTAACACTAGAGTAGAAGGGAAGCCTCCGGATCCGCGGACGTAGCAGATCATACCTCGAAGTCTCCCGAAAGCTGCGGAATCACCTAGCACGAGCCTACTCTGATGTACCTGGATCTGCACAACAAAAGTGTGCAGAAGAGTAGCATGAGTACACCACGGCGGTACTCAGTAACTGCCAAGCCTAACCTCGATGGAGTAGTGACGAGGAAGGTCAGGGCCCTACTGAGAAACAATAATAATATGATGATAACAGGATAAACAGTCTAAATGATAATAACAACAATTTTCGAAATAACAACATTATGATGATTACTGCAACTGTCTACAATTAAGCTAACAACAAATAACCAACTCAAATAAACAAATCCAGGATCTGTGGGAATTGAACCCGCAGTCCCATTCTCAGTACCTCTGGGTCTCCGGGAATCGAACCCGCAGCCCATGTCTCAATAATATCTCAATAACTCAGGATCTCCGGGAATCGAACCCGCAGTCCCTACCAATAACTCAGGATCTCGGGAATCGAACCCGTAGTCCCTACCAATAACTCAGGATCTCGGGAATCGAACCCGTAGTCCCTACCAATAACTCAGGATCTCGGGAATCGAACCCGTAGTCCCTACCAATATCACGCCGGGTCTCTGGGAATCGAACCCACAGCCCTGGGTCTCCGGGAATCGAACCCGCAGTCCACAAGCACAACCAATTAAGGAATCCACAGAGAGAATAATTATGCTTAACTATAACTTCACCGAACAATAGTGCCAATAATTAACAAGGAGTTCAAATAAGGCAATTAGGCAACTAGACAGTTAAGTGCTACCTAATCATGCTCTTCTAACCACTACCGGGTAAAATATCAAATTAACAACCAAAGACAGGGATATCGCTCATCGAACATTTTTGAATAAAGTACGTGTTCAACAACCAGCGCATGTACACGCCCGTCACCTCGCGTACAAGGCATTTAAACTATCACATAATATCCTAGGGGTGAAAATTCCCCCACACGAGGTTAGACAAGACACTTACCTCAATTCCGGTACAAAACCGCTAAGAAACAACCCACTTGCCGCGAATGTCGGCCTCCAAAAGTGTAGTATCTGATAAAAATCAATAGAATCACATCAAAATAGGCCAATTGGGCATTATCCAATCAAATTAACTCAAAATACACCAAAACCCACAAGTTGCCAAAACCCGACTTCCGGTACGCTTATCGAAAAATCACGAAAATTATATATTCGGGTTCCTTATCTCAATACGAGTCCGTGCATATAAAATTTATCAAAATCGGACTCCGTTTGCCCGTTCAAATCAAAGATTTTCTAATATTTAGGCCTAGGGCTCAAACCCACCTTTAATCTTCCAATTTCAGTGAAATAATCATGGATTTCATGATAAACCAACGAATTAAGGTTAGGAAACTTACCCCCGATGATTTCCCGGTGATATCCCAGCGTTTCCCCTTCAATTCCCTCTCTTGGAGCTCAAAAATGGCGTTTTTGATTTATCGGTCGCGGCTGAAATGTTTCTGGACTTAAGTCACTGCCAGACATTTTTACTCTATGCGATCGCATGACACCTGTTGCGATCGCATAGCACAAATTTTGACCCTCGCCAGACTACTCTATGCGATCGCATAGCCCTCAATGCGATCGCAATGCTCACCAATATATACCTATGCGATCGCATACCCTGTTCCGCGATCGCATAGGACAAAAGCTGGACCTGGGACCCCTCTTCTCCATACACTATGCGATCGCATAGGACCGTACGCGATCGCAGAGCACAACTTTCCAGAACTATGCGATCGCATATCCATGCCCGCGATCGCATAGAACAAATACTTGGCCTCTCCAAAACCTTCTATGCGATCGCATTAGCCCATTGCGATCGCATAGAGCATTCGTCCGCAGCACACACCAGCAGTTAACAGCATTTCCAAAATGCATGAATTAGCCCGATTGGACCCCCGGATTCATCCCGAGACCCCCGGATCCCAACGAAAACCACCAACCTATTCCAAAACATGATACGAACTTATTCTAATCATCAAAACACGTCTAACAACATCAAAACCCATAATTCACATCGAATTCAAGCCTAAATTTCTTAAAACTTGCCGAATTGCACATTCGATCTAAAACCCGACCAAACGACGTCCGAATGACCTGAAAATTTGCGGACATATCCAAAATCACATAACGAAGCTACGAAAATTGTCGGAATTCCATTCCGACCCTCGGATCAAAATCTCACCTATCGTTCGGATTCGCCAAAATTTCAACCTTCGGCATTTCAAGCCTAATTGAGCTACGGACCTCCAAAATACATTCCGAACGCGCTCCTAACCCCGAAATCACCTAACGGAGCTAATGGAACCATCGAATTTCCGTTCCGAGATCGTCTTAACACTATTCCGGCTACGGACCGTTTTCTAGTTTCAAAGCTCTTATTTAGGGACTAAGTGTCCCAAAATGCTCAAATTTTCGGAACCGACTCTCCCGGCAACCCACAATAGCAGAAATGAACTTAGGGGAACAGTTAAATTAGGGATTGGGGCGTAATTTTCTAAAATGACCGGTCGGGTCGTTACATCTTCCCACACTTAAAGATTCGTTCGTCCTCGAACGAGCATAGAAAACATACCTGGAGTAGTGAAAAGATGAGGGTACTGGCTGCGCATATCCTGCTCGGTCTCCCAAGTCGCCTCCTCGACCGGCCGGCCCCGCCACTAAACCTTTACCGAAGCGATGTTCTTTGACCTTAGCTTTCTGACTTGCCTGTCTAGAATGGCTACTGGCTCCTCAACATAAGACAGATCATTGTCTAGCTGAACAGATGTGAAATCCAACACATGCGACGGGTCACCATGGTATCTCCGGAGCATGGAGACATGAAATACGGGGTGAACTCCGGCTAGGCCGGGAGGTAAGGCCAACTCATAAGCAACCTCCCCAACACGCCTCAAAATCTCAAAAGGGCCAATAAATCTAGGACTCAGCTTCCCTTTCTTCCCAAACCTCATAACGCCCTTCATGGGCGAGACTCGAAGCAGAACCCGCTCACCAACCATAAAAGCCACATCGCGAACCTTCTTGTCCGCATAACTCTTCTGTCTAGACTGGGCCGCACGAAGTCTGTCCTGAATCACCTTGACCTTGTCCATAGCCTCCTCGAACCATATCGGTACCTAGTAACCTGGCCTCGCCCGCTCAAACCAACCCACGAGAGACCTACACCTCCTACCATATAGAGCCTCATACGGTGCCATTTGAATACTAGACTGGTAGCTGTTGTTATAAGCAAACTCTGCCATTGGCAAGAAATGATCCCATGAACCTCAATACTCAATCACGCGCGCACGTAGCATATCCTCCAAAATCTGAATAGTGCGCTCGGACTGGCCATCAGTCTGGGGGTGAAACGCTGTGCTCAGCTCCACCCGAGTGCCTAACTCCTACTACACAGCTCTCCAGAACTGTGAAGTGAATTGAGTGCCTCTATTTGAAATGATGGAAACCGGAATACCATGCAACCGAACTATCTCCCTGATGTAGATCTCCGCCAGTCGCTCTGATGAATAAGTAGTGCTCACCGGTATAAAATGGGCGGACTTGGTCAGCCGATCCACAACAACCCAAATAGAATCAAACTTCCTAACAGTCCGTGGAAGCCCAGATACAAAGTCCATGGTGATGCGCTCCCATTTCCACTCTGGAATCTCAATCCGCTGCATCAATCCACCCGGGCGCTGATGCTCATACTTCACCTGCTGGCAGTTGAGGCATCTAGAAACATAATCAACTATATCCCTCTTCATCCGCCTCCACCAGCAATGCTGTTTCAAGTCCTGATACATCTTCGCGGCACCCGGATGGATGGAATACCGCGAACTATGGGCCTCTGCTAGAATCAGCTCTCGAAGATCATCTACATTGGGCACACAGATACGCCCCTGCATCCTCATAACTCCATCATCCCCGATGGTAACATCTCGAGCATCACCACGCCGAACTCTATCCCGAAGGACAAGCAAATGAGGGTCGTCGAACTGACGCTCCCTGATGCGGTCAAATAGAGAAGACCGAGAAACCACACATTCCAGAATCCGGCTGGGCTCCGAAAGATCCAATTTAACAAACTTCCTGGCTAGAGCCTGAACATCCATCGCCATAGGCCTCTCTAAAGCTGGTAGATATGCTAAACTCCCCAAACTCTCTGCCCGACGACTCAAGGCATCGGCAACCACATTAGCCTTGCCCGGATGATAGAGAATAGTAATATCATAGTCCTTCAGTAGCTCCAACCATCTCCTCTGACGCATATTCAGGTCCTTCTGCTTAAGCAAGTGCTGCAAGCTCCGGTGATCAGTGTAGATCTCACAAGGAACCCCATATAAATAATGACGGAACAATGGCAACTATCTCCAAATCATGAACAGGGTAATTCTTCTCACGCACCTTCGACTGTCTCGACGCGTAGGCAATCACCCTACCGTCCTTCATCAATACCGCACCGAGTCCAACTCGCGAGGCATCATAATATACAGTATAGGACCCCGAACCTGGTAGGCAACATCAATATAGGGGCCGAAGTCAAAGCTCTCTTGAGCTTCTGAAAGCTCGCCTCACACTCGTCTGTCCACTGAAAAGGGGCACCCTTTGGGTCAATCTAGTCATAGGTGCTGCAATCGAAGAGAACCCCTCTACGAAACGACGGTAGTAGCCCGCCAAACCAAGGAAACTGCGAATCTCGGTAGCGGAGGAGGGTCTGGGCCAACTCTGCACGGCCTCCACCTTCCTCGGATCTACTCGAATACCATCACTCGACACCACGTGGCCCAAAAATGCCACCGAACTCAACCAGAATTCACATTTAGAGAACTTGGCATAAAGCTGCTTCTCCCTCAGAATCTGAAGCACTATCCTCAAATGCTGCTCGTGCTCTTCCCGGCTCCGGGAATATACTAGAATATCATCAATGAAGACAATCACGAACGAGTCCAGATAAGGCCTGAACACACTGTGCATCAAATGCATAAATGCTGCTGGGGCATTAGTCAACCCAAAAGACATCACGAGGAACTCATAGTGACCATACCGGGTCCTGAAGGCAGTCTTCGGGATATCTGGCTCCCGAATCTTCAGCTGGTGATACCCGGAGCGCAAATCAATCTTAGAAAACACATGTGCGCCCTGTAACTGGTCAAATAAATCATCAATACGGGGCAAAGGATACCGGTTCTTCACTGTAACCTTATTCAGCCGACGATAGTCAATACACATACGCATAGAACCGTCCTTTTTCTTCACAAACAATACAGGAGCACCCCAAGGCGAAACACTGGGTCGAATAAAACCCTTGCCCAATAACTCCTGTAACTGATCCTTCAACTCCTTTAATTCAGGAGGAGCCATACGGTACGGTGGAATAGAAATGGGCCTAGTGCCCGGCAACAAGTCAATAGCAAAGTCAATGTCTCTGTCAGGCGGCATGCCCGGAAGATCAGCTGGAAATACATCAGCAAAGTCACGTACCACATGGACAGAATCAATAGAGGGAGTGTCAACACTGACGTCCCGCACATAGGCTAGATAAGCAGCACACCCCTTCTCAACCATACGCTGAGCTCTGGAGAAAAGAAATAACACGGCTAGGGGTGTGATCTAGAGTACCACTCCACTCAATACGTGGAATGCCCGGCATAGCCAGCATCACGGTCTTGGCGTGACAATCAAGAATAGCATAATGGGGCGAAAACCAGTCCATGCCCAACATAATATCAAAATCGACCATCCCAAGCAGCAATAGATCCGCTCTGGTCTCAAAATCACAAATGGTAATCAAACACGACCGATATACGCGGTCCACCGCCAAAGAATCACCCACCGGAGTGGAAACATAAATGGGGGCACTCAAAGAATCCCGAGGCACACCCGGATGAGAAGCAAAGTAAGAAGACACATATGAAAAGGTGGAACCAGGGTCGAATAGAACCGATGCCTCCCCGTGACTAACCAGAATAATACCTGTGATAACAGAGTCGGATGCAACAGCCGCAGCGCGATCAGGAATAGCATAGAATCCGGCATGTCCCCCCTCTCGAGGGCGGCCTCTAGAACCCCGACCCCCGCCCCGGCCGGCCGGGCAGTGGAATAGCAGCTCGGAGCCGGAATGATAGCCTCGCCGACCCCGAGAGCCACGCCGATGCTGCGAAGACTCGGTGAGGTGCTCCCCTCCTACGCTCGGGGCACTCCCTCACCGGATGGCGAGTATCCCCGCACCCAAAGCAAGCTGTGGGAGGACACGGTGATCGTGATCGACCGGCCTCACCCCCACTAGCTTGACCTCCGGAAGGACCCCGCGCAGGAGGTGCACCGGAACCGGGGAGCATAATAGGGCTCCCGAGATCGCTGGAAGAGCCGGGGTACTACCGGCCGCGGGCAATGCCGAGTGAACCGGACGATCGGAATAACCCCCGCCAAAACGACCGGCTGTCGAAGTGCGGGCACCGGAGAAATGGCCCGACTCACGAGACCTCTTGGCCTCTCTATCTCCCCGCTCTCTGGGAGCATACTCTCGATCCTCCCGGCAATGCTAACTGCCTGCTGATAAGATATATCTGTCTCCAACTCTCTGGCCATGCTGGATCGGATAGGCGGAATCGGGCCCTCAATAAATCTCCGCACTCTCTCCCGAACCGTGGCTACCAAGGCCGGTGCATGCCTGGCCAGACGGGTGAAACTGATGGCATACTCCGATACTGACATGGAGCCCTGTCGCAACCGCTCAAACTCCGAGTGCCAAGAATCCCTAAGGCTCTGTGGAACAAACTCCCTCAAAAACAGATCTGAAAACTGCGTCCAGGTCAATGAAGCAGACTCCTCCGGACTATCCAACTCATACGTGCGCCACCAATCATAAGCGGCCCCACGAAACTGAAAAGCAGTGAAGGAAACCCCGCTTGTCTCCACAATCCCCATAGTACGAAGAATACGATGACACTCCTCTAGAAAACCCAATGCATCATCTGAAGCCAAACCACTAAACACTGGAGGGTCATATTTCTTGAATCTCTCCAATCTACGCTGCTCGTCCTCAGAGGCAGCTGGTCCACCTCCGGGCTGTGCTGGGGCGGCAGGAGGCATAACCAAAACATCTGGAACCTGTCCCACTGGCACACGCTGCTCCGGTGTAACGGCTGCGGGAGTCTGGGCCCCTCCCCCGGCCTGAGATGTAGCTGCAACAAGAGGAAGCAGTCCTGCCTGGGCTAAAGTGGTATACATGCTCATGAACTGAGCCAGGGTCTCCTGTAGTGCTGGAGTAGTAGCAGCTGTAGTCGGTGTACCAGGTGCCTGCGCTCCAACCTGGTCTACCGGTGGCACCTCAGCGGCAGCGCGCGATGGTGCTGTGGCTGCACCTCGGCGCGTCCTCGTCCTCTACCTCGGCCCCGGCCTCTGACGGCAGCAACAGGGGGCGCGGGTACCCGATCATCGCGGTTAGCTCGTGTCCTCACCATCTGCGAGAGAATAGAAAGCAGTAGTTTAGATTTTTGATGCCAAAAATGTCGCACGACAAGGAATCCAAAAGAAATGAAGAGTTTCCTAAACAGTTACATAGCCCCTCGTAGATAAATACGGACGTCTCCGTATCGATCAGCGAGACTCTAAGTAACCGGTCTGTGTCCCGTGACTCCTATGAACCTAGAGCTCTGATACCAACTTGTCACGACCCTAGTTCACCAATTGTGAACATGTCGTGATGGCACCCGGTCCCCACGACTAGGTAAGCCTAACACGTTGCGGAATATACAGGTTATAAATACTTAAATAAGAAACAGCGGAAAATAACATAAAAGATATGTAATCCGTGCCACTTGGCACATACATCCGTCACACAATAAATAAACACTACCAAGATCCGGAACCCCACGGTGACACAGACTAAAAGGGAAATACAACTGTGGCTCTATGTGTAAAGAGTATCTAACAACGAAATGAAGAAAAATGTCAACTAGTACTACTAGAATAGAAGGGAAGCCTCCGGATCCGCGGACGTAGCAGATCATACCTCGAAGTCTCCCGGAAAGCTGCGGAATCACCTAGTATGAGCATGCTCTGATGTACCTGGATCTGCACAACAAAAGTGTGCAGAAGAGCAGCATGAGTACACCACGGCGGTACTCAGTAAGTGCCAAGCCTAACCTCGATGGAGTAGTGACGAGGAAGGTCGGGGCCCTACCGAGAAATAATAAAAATAATGATAATAACACCTAACAGTACAAAATAGGAATAAGAACAAAATTTCCAAAATAACAACATTTACGATGTTTACTGAAACTGTCTACAATCAAGCTAATAACAAATAACCAACTCAAATAAACAAATCCAGGATCTGTGGGAATTGAACCCACAGTCCCATTCTCAGTACCCCCGGGTCTCCGGGAATCGAACCCGCAGCCCATGTCTCAATAATATCTCAATAACTCAGGATCTCCGGGAATCGAACCCGCAGTCCCTACCAATAACTCAGGATCTCGGGAATCGAACCCGTAGTCCCTACCAATAACTCAGGATCTCGGGAATCGAACCCGTAGTCCCTACCAATAACTCGGGATCTCGGGAATCGAACCCGTAGTCCCTACCAATATCACGCCGGGTCTCTGGGAATCGAACCCACAGCCCTGGGTCTCCGGGAATCGAACCCGCAGTCCACAAGCACAGCCAATTAAGGAATCTACAGAGAGAATAATTATGCTTAACTATAACTTCACCGAAAAATAGTGCCAATAATTAACAAGGAGTTCAAATAAGGCAATTAGGCAACTAAACAGTTAAGTGCTACCTAATCATGCTCTTCTAACCACTACCGGGTAAAATATCAAATTAACAACCAAAGACAGGGATATCGCTCATCGAACATTTTTGAATAAAGTACGTGTTCAACAACCAGCGCATGTACACGCCCGTCACCTCGCGTACAAGGCATTTAAACTATCACATAATATCCTAGGGGTGAAAATTCCCCCACACGAGGTTAGACAAGCCACTTACCTCAATTCCGGTACAAAACCGCTAAGAAACAACCCTCTTGCCGCGAATGTCGGCCTCCACAAGTGTAGTATCTGATAAAAATCAATAGAATCACATCAAAATAGGCCAATTGGGCATTATCCAATCAAATTAACTCAAAATACACCAAAACCCACAAGTTGCCAAAACCCGACTTCCGGTACGCTTATCGAAAAATCACGAAAATTATATATTCGGGTTCCTTATCTCAATACGAGTCCGTGCATATAAAATTTATCGAAATCGGACTCCGTTTGCCCGTTCAAATCAAAGATTTTCTAACATTTAGGCCTAGGGCTCAAACCCACCTTTAATCTTCCAATTTCAGTGAAATAATCATGGATTTCATGATAAACCAACGAATTAAGGTTAGGAAACTTACCCCCGATGATTTTCCGGTGATATCCCAACGTTTCCCCTTCAATTCCCTCTCTTGGAGCTCAAAAATGGCGTTTTTGATTTATGGGTCGCGGCTGAAATGTTTCTGGACTTAAGTCACTGCCAGACATTTTTACTCTATGCGATCGCATGACACCTGTTGCGATCGCATAGCACAAATTTTGACCCTCGCCAGACTACTCTATGCGATCGCATAGCCCTCAATGCGATCGCAATGCTCACCAATATATACCTATGCGATCGCATACCCTGTTCCGCGATCGCATAGGACAAAAGCTGGACCTGGGACTGGGGCGTAATTTTCTAAAACGACCGGTCGGGTCGTTACACTCCTCTTCCTATTCAGGTATTCCCATGGACACCAGTCAAAGCATAGTCAAAGTTTGGACCTGACATTTGATTATGTATTAATAAAATTCGTGTTAAATTCTGAGTTTGTTTATTTTATGTGTTATGTTTAAGATTAAGGATGTATTTTATATAACTATTTGACTATTGTACCTCGTTAAGTTTTTCTACTTTATCATAAATTTAGTATGTCAAGTATGAGTTAATAGCCATAATACGTAGTGTTAATAATAGTAACTTAATTAATTTGTTCAGTAATTTAGATCTAACAATTCGATAATTATTCATAGTTTTGTTTTACGACCGATTCAGATTAAGACTACGATTATATATATGTTTCGCGTAATATAATTGTAAACCTCTTTATTAATTGGAATATGCGTCTGCGCAATTTTGATTAGTAGTTAATAATAAAATAGGATGCGGTTTACTAATTAACTTCAGTTTATAATTTATTAAAAGTAAGATTAATAGTAAGTTTCAATTAATTCATTCGCGGATTTTAATTGTTATTAGTGAAGTATTCCGTATAATTGCAATTTAAGTCTTCGTAGTATATATATATATATATATATATATATATATATATATATATATATATATATATATATATATATATATATGTATGTATATAATTATGTATTTAATTTTATTATATGATTCCTTTGTACCAAATTTTATTAGGCAATATGTAAATTAGTGTTTAATCTAGTTAATGACGTCCATTAGCGATTAATTTCCTTAGTTTAAAAAATGATTAATTCAATTTAATTAAAAATAGTTAGTTTATTTTGATATATATCTTTTTATGTTATTTGCCATTTCAGAATTTAGTAATGCTTATTTATAAAATATGACACGGGACGGGGTTTTAATTAATAAAAGTTTGCTAAATTAATTGTAAAAATTCGATTAGAAATTTTATTATTTTGTTCAGCATGGGATAGTTGGTTTATTTTAATATATTACTTATACATGCCATATTTTATCAATAATTCGATTTAGTAAGGCATCACATAATTTTCTTTTGTGTTAATTTAATTATAATTTGTCAGTTGCACCTATTTTAATACGTTCATTAAGTTATAATTCCAATCACATTGTTTAATAAAGAAGATTCGTTTCCTCTTGTTTTTATTTATTTATACAAATCCATAAAAAATGTAGCCATTTTAGGAACTATTTTGTTAATATTTTCATATGACAATATAAGTGTTAATCTAGTTATGTTCAGTTTCTTTCGAATATTTAGTCGTCAAATTTTACCTTTTATTTACAAAAAATTCGAAAATTTATTTTATTTTATTTGTAATTTCGAAATTTTATTTTATTTTACTTATAATTTCGAAATTTTATTTTATTTTTATTGGTAATTTCGAAATTGATTTTTTTATATATATATTTTATTCGAAAAATTGTTTTAAAAGTAATTTCTCTTCCATCAATGTCGGTTAGTCTAGTAATTAGTGTGTTACATATTATTGATTCGTAATTAATTAGAATTTTTCTCTTTTAATAAATATTACTTAGATTACGGGACATGCCGTTTAGCAAATTCCGCGGCTTTTCTCAAAAAATAATAATGCGTTAGCATCTTTAAGCGCGTATTTAACAATAATACCTCCCTAATTTCGGGTACACATTTATGTGACCCCAATCCAAATCTCAATGAAGTCGGAATATATCAAAAATTGCGGATACATTTATGTGACGGAATTAGAGATATATTCTCACGACATTATATTTTTTCTTCTAACAATTAAAACGGTTTGGAGTGGTAGTTTGCACATTAGTTCATATTTGTATTAAAATCGGATAATCAAGCCAAATATAACAGTTGAGCGACCATGCTAGAACCACGGAACTCGGGAATGCCTAACACCTTCTCCCGGGTTAACAGAATTCCTTATCCGGATTTCTGGTACGCGGATTGTTAAATAGAGTCAAACCTTTCCTCAATTCGGGATTCAAACCGGTGACTTGGGACACCATAAATCTCCTAAATGGCGACTCTGAATCTCTTAATAAATAAATCCCGTTTTGATTGTCCTTTAATTGGAAAAACTCCCTTTTTATATTCGCGCCCTCGCGGGCCCGCGGAAAAAGGAGGTGTGACAGCTCTGGCGACTCCACTGGGGATTTTTTCACCCATAACCACTGGTTCAGGGTTAGAAATTCGAGCTTAGAGTAATTGTTATATTTGGCTTTATTTATTATCTGGTATTTTTTTTATGTGCAAAATGATAACTTTACCGCTTTAATATTATTTGAACTGTATATATAAACTGTGCCGAAATCCTACTTTTTTTTTTGTTCTAAAAATGGTGCATACGTTCGCGTAGCCCACTTTTCAAAATTATTCCAAATAAGTGAGTGTTAGGGTAAGTGACAAGGCCGGGCAGACTTTAGTGCTCCCGTTACGTCACCCCCTCCTCAGCCCCAGTTGTCCACTCGGGTAAGCCAGGTTTAGAACAATAAACCCAGTTTTTAAACTTAGAATAACAAAGCCTCATGCCGGATCCCTAGTAGGAACGTTTGTTTGCATCATGTTGCATTTGACTTAGGGGACTCAACACAGGGGTTGGGTCCGTCTAGGACAGGTAACCTGAAATGAAAAGACCATCCTACTACATGAGATTATGTGCATTTATTTGATTAGATCGGCATGCTGACCAGCTTAAAATTGAATAACAATGTAGTTTTGTCCAAACAAGGTCAAAATCCTATTAGCGTTTCTTCAAAAATAATATTTTTGGGTGTTAAAAAAGAGATTTTTGTTTTAAACTCGATTTGTTTTCTTTGGCGAACTACGCCGATTTGATTCTCACCGGATGTGAGATACGTAGGCAACCCCCATCGGGTCCAATCTCCCTTTTACAAAAAAAAAGTCATTAAAAATGTGTCAAAGATTTTCGGTCATAAATAAGTTGGTAATTTGTTTCATTTAAGGAAATATACTTTCATAAAAGGTTTAAGAGTCACCCTTGATACCTTGAATCTTCAGGATCAGATGGATGCTATCCAAGAATCACCTCAGGTTATCATGGAAAGAGCCCGGATACAACTGCAAGAATGGTGGAATGATCTAGAGGAAGATGGTCGAGTATGGGTGAAAAAACATCTGGGCCCTCTGCTAGATATACTGTATGTCAAGCCACAGGATGACTTGATCAAAGCTTTGGTGACCTTCTGGGATCCTGTTAATAATGTGTTCCATTTCTCCGATTTCGAACTCACTCCTACCTTAGAGGAAATAGCCGGTTACATTGCTTTCGGCAAAGAGTTAAAGGAACAGAAGCTCATATTTCCCAGGGCCCCATCGGTGCATAAATTCTTTGATCTCTTGAAAATTAGCAAGAAAACAAGCAATGATCGCGTACAAAACGGGAGTTGCAAGTTCTACTTCTTGTATTACAGATTCGGAAACTCAGACGGATTTGAAACACATGAAAAGGGATTGAATAACCAACAAAACAAAGACCTATGGGAGATTCATCGCCGATTCGCTTTTATTGTGGCATTTCTAGGAATCATGGTGTTTCCAAACTCAGAAGGTTCCATAGACACCCGCATGGCAAGAATTGCACAAGTTCTTGTGGATAAAAAAGACCACACCATTGTCCCACTGGTATTATCCGATATGTACCGGGCTTTGACCTTATGCAAATCTGGAAGCCCACTTTTTGAAGGCTGCAGCATTCTCCTGCAAATGTGGATGATCGAACATGTTCGGCACCACCCTAAATTCTTAAAACATGCTTCAGACGGAACCAACTTCATCGTTAAATACGAAGAAAGGGTGGGAGATTTTATAACACCCAAGGGGTTTGAAGCATGGATTTTCTATTTAAGAAATTTTAGGCCAAATCAAATTGAATGGACTATAGGGTGGCTCCCGATAAAGGAGATCATTTACATGACTACTTCAAAGGGCTATTTGATGATAATAAGGGCAAGAAGTATACAACCCTATGCGCCTCAAAGAGTTTTGAGACAACTGGGGAGATATCAGGTGATACCAGAGAAGATGGACTTGAGCAACATAGCCATCGAATTGCATCCAGAAGCAGCCATCCCTGAGAAGATGGTGAATGAAGATTGGCATTGTTGCCGATATTTAAAGAGTAACACCATAGTGCCGGACCCAATAAAAGGCGAGTTCGATCCCGAGTATATTGCTTGGTTTCAAAGAAGTTTTCGTATGAGTCCTAGGCCCGAGCTCGAGGCAATCAGACCTACTAAAAGGCCTCACGTTCAAGCTTTCGATGATAAAATCCAGGAAAGATTAGCTTGGCTAGCTAAAGAACGTGAATACAAAGATCATATTAGAGAACTAGAGAAACGTGTACAGAATCTCCAATATGAAAATGGCTTACAGATTGCAGCTGACGAAGGAGTCAAAAAGAAGTTGACTCAAGAAAAGGACATTCTCAAGGCTCGAATCTGGCGAATCAGAAAAGAAGCCAACAGCCAAACAAGAAGCCGAACTGATCAAAGGTTGATAGACGAGCTAAACCAATAGCTCAGAGAAAGCCAAGAAAAGTTGGAGAGGTCCGAGGCTAGCAAGGAAGGGATGTAGGCCAGATGGGCAAGAGGCGCAACGGAGCGAAGAGAATACTTGCGGCAGGTCAAAAGGGATTGTGAGATGAGCGTCGGGGCATTGAGAGAGACAATTTTCACTCTCCAAGAACAGATCCACAGACAGGCTCTTGAAGCTAGAGAAGACAAGGAACGGTGCTACAGGATGATGGCCCAAATGGAGGGACAAATGAAGAGATTCCAAGATCGACTTACGGATGAGGCGCGAATACTGGGATTAAAAAACCGACAGATAGAGCAGTTATTCAGAGAAAGGGATAACATTCGGAGAAGGATTGACGAGATTGGACACTACATTCACATGAGGTGCCTATCATGTGAAAGGATGCCCCAGGATGTCCTTTTTTCCTCTATCATGGATTATGTCCGTCAGATCATGGAAGAATTGAAGGATCTGCAAAGAAGTCTTGCACCAAGGACCACAGCCAGGCCAAACAGGGCCCCACCGGCGCAAAAGCTCAAAATCTTAGAACTTTCCTAGTTATGAACTTGTATTTCCTTTTTGGGTCTAGTCATAAGACTTTTGTATAAAAAGGGTTGAATGTGTTTTGACCATCTTTTGTAAGTTTGATTTGTTGTTAAATCCAGTTTGTTTTTGGAAAACCTCTTGAAAAATATTTTTTATTGTATTCACACGAACTACGCTAGGGTCTAATTCATGCGGGGACATGATACGTAGGCAATCTACATAAGATTCGACCATTACTTATAGTAAAAAAGGGGAAAATAAATAAGAGAAATAAGAGAAATAATGGATAGGCATAGACGATAAGCTGGGATGACGCATGCGGTCTAAGCAAAAGCATAATAGAAATGGTTCATGGCATAGGGACATTGCATACCCAATGTGCTTTTACCATATCTGTTAAAATTTCAACACTAACAAGTTTGTTGTTCTCCTCTTCCTGTTCAGTGTTAGAGTGTACTGGCATCACACAATTATCATACAAGATCGAAAGGACCGGTACCTAAAAGTATGACTGGGTCAGACCACAGCAGCGAGTCAGAAAAAGCAATGAGCCAGATGCTCAAAGAAGCTCTTGAAAAAATGGAACAGATGCGGTTAGAAATGAGCGAAATGCAGACGGCGCTGGCCAGAACACAAAAGGGTCTTGAAGTACCTACTCCTATTACCTTTCCACCGGGATTTACCCCAGAATACCTTTCTCCCGGTCCCTCAACAAGAATCCCGGACCTTCATTACCACCAGGGAGGGGATACTCACGACCACTCAGCTCCACCACAAAATTAGAACCCTCCACCACCAAAGGGCCCTGTCTTTGTGGCACCTCCCCCAGCTCCACTGCAAAGGTCATCAAGTGAACTATTATTTCAGGTTCACGACACGCAGTATTACCCCCCAGAACCCATGTTCAGGGCACCCGAACCATCCACCTACACTCCTCCCTTTGAAGCCCCACAGGAAAAATCGGTCAATAGCTCAGAACAAGATGAGATGCTACGGAAATTTAAGAGCCTGGAACAATCCCTTAGGAATATGCAAGGGTTGGGCAGCCAAGTCAGTGTGGCCTACAAAGACCCGTGTCCTTTCCCCGATGTTCAATTGCCGGCGGGATTCAAAATGCCAAAGTTTGATCTATATGAGGGACACGGTGATCCCATGTCTCATCTACGAGGATTTTACAGCAAGATGAGGGGTGCAGGCGGCAAAGATGAGCTACTGATAGCTTATTTTGGACAGAGTTTGAGCGGGTCTGCGCTGGAATGGTATACAAGGCAGGATCCTAGCAGATGGTACACTTGGGATGATTTGGCGCAATCATTTGCCGGGCACTTTCAGTATAATCTTGAGATCGTCCCTGACCGTCTCACATTGTTAAAGCTGGAGAAGAAACCAGGGGAGAGCTTCCGGGAATTTGGGTTTCGTTGGAGAGAACAAGCGGCTAGAGTTGATCCTCCTATGAGAGAGAGGGAGATGGTAGATTACTTTTTACAGACTCTCGAGCCAACTTACTACGGTCATTTGGTGACCTCAGTGGGAAAATCCTTCAACGAAGTGATCAAAATGGGAGGCATGATAGAAGAAGGCCTCAAGACCAACAAAATCTTAAGTTATTCAGCAATCAAGGCAACAACGCAGGCTATTCAGAGCGGCACAGGAGGTGCGCTCGGAAAGAAGAAAAAAGAGGATGTCACAACGGTAGAAGCTGGTAATTGGTCCCGATCCAAAGGTCCTATCCCCCATCACCAATTTAGGCCCCCTCACCCAAATTACCCTCACATTCCAAATTATCCCGCACAATCCTATTACCCCCCTCAAGAACATCATTTTTCTGTCCATCAAGCACAATCATACACCCAACCTCCAGCGCGCCCTCAATGGCGCGCGCCAACCCCACATAATGCCTACCCAGCTCCCTATAACAATTACCCACCACCAAGGGCCTACAGAAATCCCACAGGGCCAACTTTCCGGGGAAATCCGACTTTCAGGAATGAAAGGACTCAGAGACAGAGGACATTTACCGAATTAGGAGAAGCTTATACTGCTTTATTTCACAAATTAAAGCAGATAGGGTTGTTGAATCCTATTGAGCCTAGATTACCAAATCCCTTACCTCAAAATTTGGATCACTCAGTGAAATGTGAATATTGTTCGGGGGCTCCCGGGCATACTACTGAGAGATGTTGGAAACTGAAGCATGCAATCCAAGATCTTATTGATGCTAATAAGATTGAGGTTCAGGCACCCGAGGCACCCAACATTAACCAAAACCCACTACCAACCCACCATGAAGCTTGTATGATCGAGATCGTGCAAGGAGAGGAAGAACCCAAGAAGCCATCGCAGACAGTGATGATGATCAGGGACAGTACAAAAGAGAAATCAACCAGTGTGGAAGGGGAGATACCAACTAAGAGGGAGGTTGTCAAGCCTGTGATAATATTGGGGAAAAGCCCATCGGCCACTGCGGAGAAACCAAAAACAACAAAGTTGGTTGTGTCCGGAGCACCGTCTGCACCAGTAATGATCGTGAAAGGATTCTGTAGGGAACCGGTCATCATAAAGCCGGTAGCTCAGTTGCCAGTAACGGATAGCAAGGCCGTGCCTTGGAAGTATAAAAAGGCAACAGTGATATACAAAGGAAAGTCAGTGGAGGAAGTCAGTTGTGAAACCCAGGGTTTGACTCGATCGGGACGGTGTTATGCTCCCGTAGAGTTGAGGAAATCTAATCCCACAACGGTGAAGAAGCCAGTAACAGAAGAAGAAGCTGAAGAGTTCTTGAAGAAGATGAAAGCCCAAGACTACTCTATTGTGGAGCAGTTGAGGAAAACCCCAGCACAAATCTCATTGTTATCTTTGTTAATCCATTCCAAAGATCATTGCCAGGCTTTGTTGAAGATCCTAAATGAGGCCCATGTTCCAGAAAAGCTTTCTGTAAATCACTTGGAGAAGATTGTGCATAAAATCTTTGAAGTCAACCGAGTGACATTTTCTGATGATGAATTGCCAAAAGAGGGCACAGAACATAATAAAGCCTTATACTTGATCGTGAAGTGTGAAGACTCAGTGGTCAATCGTGTATTGGTGGATAATGGTTCAAGTGCCAATATTTGTACTTTGGCTACTCTGAACAAACTGAAAATTGATCAGGACAGAGTCCGTAAGAATAACGTTTGCATCAGAGGATTTGATGGAGGGAATACTAGCTCGGTGGGTGATATCATATTAGAACTGACCATTGGCCCAGTCGATTTCACCATGGAATTCCAGGTGGTGGATGTGGCTGCATCATACACTCTGCTATTGGGGCGACCCTGGATTCATGCCGCCAAAGCAGTGCCTTCTACGCTGCACCAGATGGTTATGTTCGAGTGGGATAGACGGGAGATAGTATTGCACGGGGATGATGGCATAGGCATTATGAGTGATAACGTGGTGCCATTCATAGAAACGGAGGATGACAAGGGACCATGGGTATACCAAATCTTCGAAGGGGTTACAGTGGACAAGGTTTCCGAAGGCGAGGACCTTGCTTTTCCCAGGATCTCAGCTTCGACCTTCATGATCGCTTCAGAAATGATGAACCGTAGGTTCATACCAGGAAAAGGTTTGGGAGCCAAACTCCAAGGTATCATTCAACCCGTTTCTTTGCCTGAAAATATGGAGACATTCGGGTTAGGGTTCAAGCCAACGGTTGCAGATGTGAAGAGAGCTCACAAAATGAAGAAGAAAGTCTGGGCCCTTCCCAAGCCAGTTCCACGCCTCTCCCGGTCTTTTGTGAAAGCAGGTTTCAGGAGGATGTCAAATCCAAAGATCCTCGGACCGTCAATTGGGCCAGATGGAGATCTGGATAAGAGTTTTGAAAGGTTGTTCGCTGATGTTAACATGATCGAAGCTGGAGAAGGTTCCAGTAATGCAGATGTACAGTATGTGGGGCCCAGGGTCAAAACCAACAATTGGACGTCTACTCCTCTTCCCATCTGGAAGAAGTCTTGGTAGTAGGCTCTGGATTTTCTTTTGTTTCCTGGATTATTCTAGAGTTGTAATCCAGTTTTGATTTATTTGTAGTGTGAAACTCTGTTATCCCTCATTTTCAATAAAAACGAAAGTTTCCTTTATTTTCTTAATTTTTGATTTTGTTTCTTTTCATTTTTGAACAGTTCTGTTTTCGCCGGTTCCAATGTCATGGCATGCACAACGGATCTTCAACCTAGTCTAAGAAGTCAATCTGAATCCAAATTAATTATGCACGAAGTCAATTATGAGGATGAATCGGAATACGAGGAAGATGATGCTTTTGAAGAGATAAACAGGGAATTAACTCATTTTGAAGAAAAACCTAAGCCTAACTTAAACGATACTGAAGATGTCAACTTAGGAGATGAGGATAATGTTAGGGAAACCAAAATAAGCATTCACATTGAGCCGAGTATCAGGGAAGAGCTAATCAAAACACTGTTTGAATTCAAAGATATTTTTGCATGGTCGTATGATGACATGCCAGGGGTTAAGCACGGATCTAGTGGTACATAAATTGCCCATTGATCCGACATGTCCTCCTGTCAAGCAGAAATTGAGGAAGTTCAAAACGGATATGAGCGTAAAGATCAAAGAAGAAGTAACCAAGCAGTTGATAGCAAAGGTTATTCGGGTTACTCGATATCCCGAATGGTTGGCCAATGTGGTACCAATGCCAAAGAAGGATGGGAAAATTCGGGTATGTGTAGATTATCGCAATCTGAACAGGGCAAGCCCGAAAGATAACTTCCCACTACCCAACATCCATATCTTGATAGACAATTGCGCGGGGCGAGAGATTGGATCCTTTGTGGATTGCTATGCAGGGTACCATCAGATCCTAATGGATGAAGAAGATGCAGAAAAGACGGCTTTCATCACTCCATGGGGAACTTATTGCTATAGGGTAATGCTGTTCGGTTTAATGAATGCTGGAGCAACATACATGAGAGAAATGACTACCGTGTTTCATGACATGATACACAAAGAGATTGAGGTGTATGTAGACGATGTGATCATAAAATCCAGGCATCAGGAGGACCATGTAGCAGATTTGAGGAAGTTTTTTCAGAGACTTCGGAGGTACGACATTAAGCTCAATCCAGCCAAATGTGCATTTGGGGTTCCCTCGGGAAAAATGCTAGGATTCATTGTCAGTCGGCGAGGTATTGAGTTGGATCCATCAAAGATCAAATCTATACAAGAATTGCCAGCACCAAAGAACAAAACTGAAGTAATGAGTCTTTTGGGAAGATTGAATTACATCAGCCGATTCATTGCTCAGCTCACATCAACATGTGAACCTATTTTCAGGTTGTTAAAGAAGGATGCTGCAGTCAAGTGGACTGAAGAATGCCAAGAGGCTTTTGATAAGATAAAGGAGTATCTGTCAAACCCACCTGTGTTGGTTCCACCTGAACCCGGTAGGCCTCTGATTCTTTATCGAACAGTTTTGGACAATTCTTTCGGCCGCGTATTGGGGCAACATGACATCACCGGCAGAAAGGAACAAGCCATCTATTATCTCAGTAAGAAGTTCACCGCATATGAAGTTAAGTACACTCATCTTGAGAAGACATGTTGCGCCCTAACTTGGGTGGCACAGAAGCTGAAGCATTATTTGTCTTCCTACACTACTTATCTCATTTCACGTTTGGATCCATTAAAGTATATTTTCCAGAAACCTATGCCTACAGGAAGGTTAGCAAAATGGCAAATATTACTTACAGAATTTGACATCATCTATGTGACGAGGACGGCCATGAAAGCCCAAGCACTAGCCGATCACTTGGTTGAGAATCCTGTTGATAATGAATACGAACCTTTAAGGACGTATTTTCCAGACGAAGAAGTGTTGCAAATTGGTGAGATAGAACTGACCAAGGAGCCAGGGTGGAAGCTTTTCTTTGACGGAGCTGCAAATGCAAAGGGAGTCGGAATAGGAGCAGTACTTATTTCTGAAACAGGACATCATTATCCCTGTTACGGCTCAGTTGCGCTTCTATTGTACCAACAATATGGCTGAATACGAAGCGTGCATTTTGGGGTTACGATTAGCTGTGGACATGGATGTCCGGGACGTCTTGGTCTTGGGAGACTCGGACCTTCTGGTACATCAGGTTCAAGGTGAGTGGGAAACAAGAGATTTGAAGCTTATCCCGTATCGACAATGTTTGCATGACTTGACGAAGCGTTTCCGGTCAATAGAATTCAGACATATCCCAAGAATGCATAATGAGGTCGCCGATGCTTTGGCTACTCTAGCATCAATGTTGCATCACCCGGACAAGATTCATGTTGATCCGTTATATATTCAAGTTCGGGATCAACATGCCTATTGCAATGTGGTGGAGGAAGAAATTGACGGTGAGCCATGGTTTCATGATGTCCAAGAATATCTCAGGATGGGAATATACCCAGAGCAGGCAACTGGAGATCAAAAGAGGGCTATTCGGCGATTGGCAAATGGATTTTTCCTTAGTGGAGGAGTACTGTACAAGAGAACCCCGGATTTGGGATTGCTAAGATGTATAGATGCAAGCCAAGCCACGACAGTGATGACAGAGGTGCATGCCGGAGTTTGTGGGCCACATATGAGTGGGTATGTATTGGCAAAGAAGATCTTACGGGCAGGATATTACTGGCTCACCATGGAGCGTGATTGTATAAATTTTGTGCGGAAGTGCCATCAGTGTCAGGTGCACGGAGATTTTATTCATTCTCCGCCAACGGAATTGCACACGATGTCAACACCATGGCCATTTGTTGCGTGGGGCATGGATGTCATTGGACCGATCGAGCCAACAGCTTCCAACGGTCATAGGTTCATTCTAGTAGCCATTGATTATTTCACCAAGTGGGTGGAGGCGAAGACATTCAAGTCAGTGACCAAGAAAGCCGTGGTAGACTTCGTCCATTCCTATATCATCTGTAGATTTGGGATCCCGAAGATGATTATCACCGATAATGGTGCTAATCTTAACAGTGGTTTGATGAAAGAAGTGTGTCAACAGTTCAAGATTACACACCGTAATTCCACCCCATATCGTCCCAAAGCAAATGGCGCGGTTGAGGCAGAAAACAAGAATATAAAGAAGATACTGAGAAAAATGGTAGAAGGATCTAGGCAGTGGCATGAAAAGCTACCATTTGCATTGTTGGGTTATCGCACTACGGTTCGCACTTCAGTAGGTACAACTCCTTACTTACTGGTATACGGAACTGAAGCAGTAATACCAGCAGAAGTGGAGATTCCATCCCTCCGAATTGTCGCTGAAGCTGAGATTGATGATGATGAATGGGTCAAAACTCGATTAGAGCAGTTGAGCCTAATTGATGAAAAGAGATTGGCAGCAGTATGTCATGGCCAATTGTATCAGAAGAGAATGGCAAGAGCTTACAATAAGAAGGTACGTCCTAGAAAATTTGAAGTAGGGCAACAAGTACTGAAACGGATCCTTCCACATCAGGCCGAAGCAAAGGGCAAGTTTGCCCCGAATTGGCAAGGGCCGCTTATTGTAACCAGAGTATTATCCAATGGAGCTCTATATCTGACCGATATTGAGGGAAGATGCACCGACATGGCTATCAATTCTGATGCAGTCAAGAGATATTACGTGTAATTTCTTTATGATTTTGGTTCATTTTATTTGTTTGTACTGGGTATTTATCAGATAATGAAATGACGGAGGCAATTCTTTATTCTATCCAAACACTTTTAACCCTTGTTTCCCCTTTAAGCCTTATTTATTCTTTCATATCCCTTTCTTGGAATCAATAACGGAAATAGAAAAGAAAAGAAAAAAAATTAATAATAAATAGATAAAAGAAAGTCACAAGAGATTTAAATGAACCAAGGAACTACGTTTGACCTGATTCCTCAAATAGGATACGTAGGCGCCTCACGGCTCGGTCATAGAAGGAATAAAAGTTAATCCTTCCCCAAATAAGAAACTGGGCAGAAGTTATGTTGTTTTATGAAAAAAAAAATTTAATTCCGAGAGTTGTAATGTCTTACCCATTCAGAGTTATTGTGAATTTTTGATATTCTTTTCTTTTTAAGACCCACACAAAAAACCCATATGAGATGTCCGAAAAAGACCTCCCGATCAGTATCCGGGAAATGCCCAGTCAAGCAAGTAAAAACCAAGAGTAACACGTTGATCCCCAACAGAAAGGGAATAAGCTGAAGGAATTGATAGCCAGAAGAATCCCCAGTGAAGAGAACATTATCGGTGCCTTTCCAATCTCCAACGAAAGCTGAGAAAAAATAAAATGAGAGAGTCTTATCGGTGAAAACCTTCACAGGCACCATAAGGCGACGAAAGCTGAGAAGAAACAAAAAATGAGAGAGTCTTATCGGTGAAAACCTTCACGGGCACCATAAGGCGACGGGAGTTAAGAGAAATGAGAGAGTCTCATTAGTGAAAACCCCTCGAAGGGCACTATGAGGCGACAAGATAGAGTGGCACAAAGGACCCGCATTTGACAAAGAGTCGTGCATCTGTTCGTCCTCAGCAAATGAGACCATCAGAAGATGGATTGATACAAATAGACTAGGTTGATTAATCCGGAATGCACAACGTGATCGTTGGGACCGGTTATACCATTCAGATAAGTTCCTTTTTGTTTTTCGCAACATTTGTTCAGAAAGCTTCTTTCTTTTTCTATATTTTCAGTTTTCTTTGTTTAAAGGTTTTGTCCAAGTCTATTTTGAGAAAGACTTTTCAGAGCTTACTATCAGTTGCCGAATTGGTGCAAAGCAAAACGAGGGTAGAATAGACCAAATGGGTTTGGAATGTCAGGAAATGGAGAAGACCTGAAAGATGCAATCGAAAAATCATGGATCAAGTTCCAAAAGAATCCCCTGTGAATTTTCAAGATGCGCAAATAACTCCGACAGATTATCAACCGATTCCCAAGGTGATCGGACAACACAAAGCGGAGAAGGAAAAAGGAAAATGCATCCCTAGCTGATGACATTTCTATCTCCAGCGATGTTAAAGGAAAATCAAACATTTTGAAGAAAGTGATTTTGAGTCTCACCAGCAAGTTTTAAAACACAGAAAAGGGAAGGGATAAATGGAAAAACCATCCCCAACAGAAATATCATTCCCAGCAAATAACATCATCCCCGATAAGTTTCGGGAACTTAGAATAGAAGAAGGAAAAGCCATCCCCGGCAGGAATGGCACGACCATTCACCGCATTTTAAACTAACAAATTTTCTTTGATTTGAAGTAGGTGAAAGGAAATGTCGATGATAGAAGAATGACATACCGCAAAGAATATTACCAAAACTGGGGCAGAAAATTTTCGCCATTGTCGAAAATTTTCTCAAAGAAAACAAGGAAATCAATTAGAGAGATTTTAATTGGGAGAAAACAGGAGCCCACCTGTAGAATGGAGGTGTTATTGTTAAGTGGAAGAAATCAGGAGCCCGCCTGTAGAATGAAGGTTGTTATTTCAAGATGGAAAAGTCAGGATGCCCGCCTGTAGAACAGAGGTATTATTTTCAAATTGAAGAAGTCAGGATGCCCGCCTGTAGAACAGAGGTATTATTTTCAAATTAAAGAAGTCAGGATGCCCGCCTGTAGAATGGAGGTTGTTATTTTGAAGTTGAAGAAGTCAGGATGCCCGCCTGTAGAACAGAGGTGTTATTTTCAAATTGAAGGAGTCAGGATGCCCGCTTGTAGAATGGAGGCTGTTATTTTTAAGTTGAAGAAGTCAGGATGCCCGCCCGTAGAATGGAGGTTGTTATTTTGAAGTTGAAGAAGTCAAGAGCCCGCCTGTAGAACAGAGGTGTTATTTTCAAATTGAAGGAGTCAGGAGCCCGCCTGTAGAGTGGAGGTGTTATCTTTAAGTTGAAGAAATCAGGAGCCCGCCTGTAGAATGGAGGTGTTATTTTTAAGTTGAAGAAATCAAGAGCCCGCCCGTAGAATGGAGGTGTTATTTTTAAGTGGAAAAATCAGGAGCCCGCCTGTATAATGGAGGTGTTATCTTTAAGTGGAAGAAATCAGGAGCCCGCCTGTAGAACGGAGGTTGTTATTTTCAAATTGAAAAAGTCAGGAGCCCGCCTGTAGAACAGAGGTGTTATTTTCAAATTGAAGAAGTCAGGAGCCCGCCTGTAGAATGGAGGTGTTATCTTTCAAATTGAAAAGTCAGGAGCCCGCCTGTAGAACAGAGGTGTTATTTTCAAATTAAAGAAGTCAGGAGCCCGCCTGTAGAACAGAGGAATACATTTCAAGGTCAAATCAGAATGCAATAATGCCAAAGAAGAAATCAAGAACCCCCTGCGTAACAAGCTTTAAATCAAGGAATGTCGTGTCCCCAGCAGCAAGAACAAAGCTGAAGATATAGATAAGAGTTTAGAGTTCATGTACCATAATTTAGTCTAGCTTCTTATTTTATTTTTTGCACGGTGTAATAAGGAGTTCAATAAAGCAGTGGTAACAGCATGCAGCAGTAACAGCAAGATCACAGCAGTCATGGTAGTCCCAGCTACCAAAACTTCCCGAACTACACTGACCTGATTCCTGTTTAGCCCAGGATATGTAGGCAACCTCAAAAGTAGGGTGCGGTCAAAAAGGTTTTCAAAAATGCTTTTACGGAATGTGCCAATGTGCAAAAATCTGTCATTTCTGCTCACTTGTCTTTGCACTGAAACTCTTCGTGTTCCAGGTAAAGTCAATGGACAGTTGTGAGCACGTGATTTTTGCACCGGGCAAATAATTCCAAAATTAAAATAAAATATGTTTTTGAGTGTAATTACCTGCTTTGTTTGAAATTAGCCATACTTTATGTGTTTCAATAAATAGAAATTAGAAAAATAAAAAATTTAGGCTAGGCAATTATTTTGTCTTAATTAATTAGTTTAAAGAAGAAAATTAGCAAAAATAGTTCTCAATAGCGAAAATTAGAAAAAATAGTAAAAAAAAAAAAGTATTAGATAATTAGCATAAGTAGGAAATTAGGTTTTTACAACATTCCATAAAAGAAAAGAAAAAAAATATATAAAAGAAAATACATAAAAATAATTAAAATCAGAAAAATACAAAAAAACCTAGATGGTATTAATATGGTTGGGCTGATCTGGATTGAAATGAGTTGGCCCAGTGTATTGAGCCCAAACGATCCAGTCCATAAGCCTTTTTAATTAGCAAAAATCTCGGTCGTTCAGTTGTGTTAACCAACGGTCGAGATAATAGCGAAGTTATTGGTTTAATTTTAAAATTGCGAAGATCGAATCTGGGCCGTCCGTTTAGATTGATCTAAGGGTCTTGGTTTTGGTCTCATAAGTAACGACACGATGTCGTTTAATAACGTCGCTCTGAGCCGTTGATCTCCATTTAACGAACGGCCTGGATTACCTCAGACGCATGGCCTATATAAGGTTTTTGTCTGAGAATTTTAGCCATTATACATTCCACAAACCCTAGCCACCACAAAACACTCTTTCTTCTTTCTTCTTCAACCTTCCAAAAAACACCCGCCGGAATGTTTCCCAGGAACAACCGCCAGGCAGTAATCCGGGAGCCACTCCCCACATATGTTTTCGTTGCCATTATGCTTTTTTTCTTCTTCTGTGTGTATATGTATATATGTTTATATATATATATAATAAATCTGGACGACTGATCGTTGTCTCAATCCGGTTAGTCGATTTCAAATTTTTGGTCTTGTCCATATTTTGTTAGTATTTTCAGATCCGAAATTATTATATGTTGGTTGTTTGTCTTCTTGATTTGTTGTTCATCATGATTCCAGATTAGTCATGAAATTTATTTATTTATTTTGTTTAAGTTTTGAACATAAGAATGTGTAGTTAATCACTTGGATATTTTTTTTGATTGTAGTGTTGTTAGATTTAATTTGTAGTTCAATTAATTATTGAGTTCTATTAAGTTTGTTTTTGAATCGGACCTTGATTTCTGTATATTGTTGATTATGTGTTTGTTCACAAAATTAATTGTAGAATTTAATTGGAAATTATTTTCATGTGTTCATAAGTTTAATTGTTGAATCTGATTAAGTAATTTGGCATTTTAAGTTGATTTTAGTGTATAATTTAAATTAGTATTATTAGACTTAATATCCAAATCGTGTGATTTAATATATAGTTGTGATTAATTATTTTTATTAAGGTTAAATTAGTTTGTTTTTAGGTAATCTAGTGTATAACTTGAGAAGGAAATCAAATTTGAGCCAAATCCAAATTCAATCCAAAAGCCCAAACGAAATTCCCACCAGTCCAGTCCAAATCCACCGGGTCGACCCGTTGACCCGGTCCGCCCCTAACCCAAACAACCCCCTCTCATTTTAATTTCATTTTTTTTTGCCTAACCCTAAAGACCCCTCATCTTCTCTCCCTCTCTCATCCAGCCGCCGCCAGCTACCCCAGATCTTCCGCCATTTCCGGCGATCACTCCGACCGGCGAACTCGTCCAAACAGCCCTCCCAATTCTCGCCATCGCCAGCCCTTCTCCATTGTCGTCACCCCTCGCCGGAAATAACCAGACCAAGCGCAAGACCTCACAACGACCACCCTGAACCCTATCGTCTTCACCCCAACCCAAGCAGTGGACGAGCCGTAAACTCGCCAGAAACACCATGAAAACTGGCGAGTATCCATGAAGACCGTCGACCTCTACACACAGTCAAAAACAAAAATGTTCTGCTTTCTGCACTCCCAATCTTTGATGTTAGTTCTAAAAAACGAGTTTCAATTGAACTAGTGAGATGTACTTCTATGTCGGACAAGTTTAGATCTTTCAAGTTCTGGATTTTGTGACGTTTTGTGTCAAGTTTGGCCGGAGTTATCTCTCTGGCAAGTCCTTCGTGTGTATAGGTTCAAGTATTGCTCTAGTATCGCTATTGCTGTATTAATGGTATCATTTTAAATCGAGGTTGAGGTTTAAGTCAGTCGCCGGTTCAAGTTCGGGTCCGACGAGATCGTCCGTTTAATAACTCCGTTCGTAGTTCACGGTTCCGTTTCAGAATTCGATATCATCATTTGGTCTTTGCTTGGAAATCCATGTACGTTCTTTTAAAATCTTCTAAGGGAAATCTAAATCTGTTTAGCAATCTTTGATGTTTTTTTTTTCAGATAATGTATAATTGTTCTGCTATCTCATTGTGTGTTTAAGGATTGTTTGAATTAATGTAATTTGTTGAGTTATATTTTACTTTCTTTTTCATGTTCTGTTACTTGTAGGAGCATAGCTCATAATGCAGCATTTAGGTACAAGAAAACTATTGGGGAATAGATAAAAGTGGGAATATGTTGAGGAAATTTGGTCTGAGTGTAGATAATGTATTGGATGCTGTGGATGTTAATGGTAGAATTTTGGACAGGAAAGCTATGGTTGAAGAATAGTCAGTAGAGGCTGCTGTTAGGAGATTAATAATTGAGTAGGGGATATATTTTATTGGGTAGGTATTTTAGAGTTGAAAAAAATGGGTCTAATTGGACTTTAAGGGGTAGGAATTAGGCAGATTTAGATTTTAAAAGATTTTTAAATTGAAAAAAAGGTGCTGATTTTTTGTATATAACACACCTAAGGACAGAAACTGAAAAGAAAGAAAACCTTAGACAGAAAAAAAGAGAGCAGAGACAGAGATTGAAAAAAAGAGAGAATAGACGGATAGAAAAGAAAAGAGGAGACAGTGAGAAAAAAGAGAACATATACATTCGAGAGGTCTTGAATACTAAAAAAAAAAGAGTGAGAATTTGAGAGTTCAGAATTATTTTAGTTACCTGTTTTTGGTGCTGATGCTTGTTGTTATTAGAAATCTTTAACTGGTTTTAAAAATCTGTTACTGGGTTTGCTGGTTGCTATTGTTGCACTGCTGAAATTATTGCTCATATTGATTATTTTCCTCTCCTCTTCCTGTTCAGGTATTCCCATGGACACCAGTCAAAGCATAGTCAAAGTTTGGACCTGACATTTGATTATGTATTAATAAAATTCGTGTTAAATTCTGAGTTTGTTTATTTTATGTGTTATGTTTAAGATTAAGGATGTATTTTATATAACTATTTGACTATTGTACCTCGTTAAGTTTTTCTACTTTATCATAAATTTAGTATGTCAAGTATGAGTTAATAGCCATAATACGTAGTGTTAATAATAGTAACTTAATTAATTTGTTCAGTAATTTAGATCTAACAATTCGATAATTATTCATAGTTTTGTTTTACGACCGATTCAGATTAAGACTACGATTATATATACGTTTCGCGTAATATAATTGTAAACCTCTTTATTAATTGGAATATGCGTCTGCGCAATTTCGATTAGTAGTTAATAATAAAATAGGATGCGGTTTACTAATTAACTTCAGTTTATAGTTTATTAATAGTAAGTTTCAATTAATTCATTCGCGGATTTTAATTGTTATTAGTGAAGTATTCCGTATAATTGCAATTTAAGTCTTAGTAGTATATATATATATATATATATATATATATATATATATATATATATATATATATATATATATATATATATATATATATATATATATATATATATATATATATATATATATGTATGTATATATATATATATATGTATGTATATATATATATGTATGTAATTTTATTATATGATTCCTTTGTACCAAATTTTATTAGGCAATATGTAAATTAGTGTTTAATAGCGATTAATTTCCTTAGTTTAAAAAATGATTAATTCAATTTAATTAAAAATAGTTAGTTTATTTTGATATATATCTTTTTATATTATTTGTCATTTCAGAATTTAGTAATGCTTATTTATAAAATATGACACGGGACGGGGTTTTAATTAATAAAAGTTTGCTAAATTAATTGTAAAAATTCGATTAGAAATTTTATTATTTTGTTCAGCATGGGATAGTTGGTTTATTTTAATATATTACTTATACATGCCATATTTTATCAATAATTCGATTTAGTAAGGCATCACATAATTTTCTTTTGTGTTAATTTAATTATAATTTGTCAGTTGCACCTATTTTAATACGTTCATTAAGTTATAATTCCAATCACATTGTTTAATAAAGAAGATTCGTTTCCTCTTGTTTTTATTTATTTATACAAATCCATAAAAAATGTAGCCATTTTAGGAACTATTTTGTTAATATTTTCATATGACAATATAAGTGTTTTCTAGTTATGTTCAGTTTCTTTCGAATATTTAGTCGTCAAATTTTACCTTTTATTTACAAAATATTCGAAAATTTATTTTATTTTATTTGTAATTTCGAAATTTTATTTTATTTTACTTATAATTTCGAAATTTTATTTTATTTTTATTGGTAATTTCGAAATTGATTTTTTTATATATATATTTTATTCGAAAAATTATTTTAAAAGTAATTTCTCTTCCATCAATGTCTGGTTAGTCTAGTAATTAGTGTGTTACATATTATTGATTCGTAATTAATTAGAATTTTTCTCTTTTAATAAATATTACTTAGATTACGGGACATTCCGTTTAGCAAATTCCGCGGCTTTTCTCAAAAAATAATAATGCGTTAGCATCTTTAAGCGCGTATTTAATAATAATACCTCCCTAATTTCGGGTACACATTTATGTGACCCCAATCCAAATCCCAATGAAGTCGGAATATATCAAAAATTGCGGATACATTTATGTGACGGAATTAGAGATATATTCTCACGACATTATATTTTTTCTTCTAACAATTAAAACGGTTTGGAGTGGTAGTTTGCACATTAGTTCATATTTGTATTAAAATCAGATAATCAAGCCAAATATAATAGTTGAGCGACCGTGCTAGAACCACGGAATTCGGGAATGCCTAACACCTTCTCCCGGATTAACAGAATTCCTTATCCGGATTTCTGGTACGCAGACTGTTAAATAGAGTCAAACCTTTCCTCAATTCAGGATTCAACCGATGACTTGGGACACCATAAATCTCCCAAGTGGCGACTTTGAATATCTCAATAAATGAATCCCATTTTGATTGTCCTTTAATTGAAAAAACTCCCTTTTTATATTCGCGCCCTCGCGGGCCCGTGGAAAAAGGAGGTGTGACAACAGTTAACTCATGTGAGGTGTCTATATGTCATCCTTATTATATATGTTAGGGAGTTAATATTATTTCTGAGACTGTGTCATGACAATGCTTGTAAGTCAATAATGTCATCTGAAAAGCTGATAGTGTCGGGGAAGGAAAATATTTTCGCTTGATTGAATACTAGTTAGTTTTGACTTGGAATGTACCATATAGGTATTTTGATATAAAACCATGCAGTCCATGTCCTGGTATCCATATGTTATTGTAGTGCTTGTAATACTGGAATTAGGATTGTGGATATATAAATTGTGGCGCTATGTACAATTGTGGATGTGTTGTTGAGACGAATTTGGTAATTCTCTAGCACGTGGATAGGCCTAGTTACAAAGGAGACTCTGCCAAAATTTATTAAAAATTTAGGAGTTAGTGAAAATTTAGAGACTGGATGTAGGTTAGAAAAGAGATGTGTGATGTTAAAGTGTTTGGGGAAGACTATACTCCTCATTCGAGGATGAATGATCCTAAGGGGGGAGAATGTAAGGCCCCCGAAAATTTCGCCAAGTAATTTAGGATTTCGTGGTGTCACACAGGCTTATATTTTTATATACTATTAATATGGTGGATATCAATTAGACTTATTAAATATGAGTATAAATCTTATGGTAAGTTATGTGAGGTCCAAAGGGAAGCCTAGACATACGCCAAATGGGAAAAGTTTCGAAATAGGCGAAAATTCCAAATGGATTCGCACAAGGCTTCACTCCAAAGGAGCATATATAATTATGTATAAGGTTTATATAGTGAATAACATATCAAATGAAAACCCTTTGAGTCTAATTTCCAACGCTTCAAACAGTTTGTCATTTGGACATTCCTACACAATGTTATGATCAAATACCAAAGGCTAGAAAATGCGATCTCGTGTCAAGTCAAATCTGCGATCTGCATTTTTACTCTGCAGTTTGCATTTTCGTTCTGCGGTCCGCATTTTGATCGCAGATTGAACCAGTGTAGCTCATTTTCGGCCACCAATTTTGCGGTGCATTCTGCGGCCCGCATGTCCATTCTGCGATGCATTCTGCTATTGCAGAATTGACATCGCAGGGTTATTTTTTTATTTTCATAACCCGACCCCATTTTGATATATAACCTTTGTGGATTTATTTGGGGTCATTTCCTACTGATATTAGAGAGAGGTGAGAGTATTTTAGAGAGAGAATGAGGAACCCAACATCTAAACCATCCAAATCTTGCATCAACCTTCAAGAATCGAAGAATCCAATCACATGTTCTTCATCTAAGAGGTAAGATTCTATGTCCTAGGTTTTAATTTCGAGTTTAGAGTATAAGATGGGTTATTGAGGTGTGATTCTTGGGGTATTTTAGTGTTGTGTATACATGCATGTAAATATTAGGTTGTGAAATGATTGTCTAATATAAATAAGTAAAGATTGGGTTAGGGAATGAAAGAAGTCTTGAAAGGGGATTCGAAATCAAGAAGCCCAACTAGTATTTGATAAATTGCTCCAATGAGCTAGAATTATGAATATCTTCCTAATTTATGTTCAATTTTTCTATGTCCTGAAATAGATTGAAGTTGCTAGAATTTCCAGAATATCGTATTAATTAAAGGAAAGCTCAAGAAAGGTATGTATGGCTAAAACTCCCTCTTCTTAGAAATTGAGCTCCTATGGTGTCTGTTCATATGTTGTAAGTCCGAAATTTGATTTATGTGGTATTCATTATTTCAAAGGATTTGGGTGTTGTAATAATATATGTAAAAGATGTACCTCAATATGTTTAGTATGTTATTATTGGTAAATGAGGATATGTGAAAAAATGGGAACTATAAGCTAAAATGCCTAGACTTCGAGTCAAGTTTAAATTGATATTTTGATGCCAAATTGTGTAAGAAAAGCTATTATGGTTGATCATCTAAATTGTTCTTATGTGTACCAAATGTATTTTGATTGGCTGTGTCTAGTTGTTGATAATGTACAAAGATGTTTGGAAGTGAAGTAATTGACTGTGTAAATGTGGTAAAATTGAACTTTGGATTCTTGCTGTAATTGGAATTTTACATGAGTTGGTGTTGTGACCCTATAATTGTGAAAGATGCATTCTAATATGATCAATGCGTTATTGTTGATAACTTAAAAAGGGTGAAAGGAATATGAATCATGTATTGAGATGCTAGGACCTTAAATTGAGACTGAGTTGCATATCATATGCCAAGCTATGTGAAAGCCTCTATGTGTATAAATGATTACAATAATCAAATGAATTTGGGAAGTAGACTGTGGCCAATGTGCTGAGAACTTGAATTATAATTGTATAATGTCATGATTAAAAAAAGAATAGGAGGATTCAAGAATAATTGGTGTATTTATTTGCTTATGCCTTTGATGTGTGTTTTTATTGCGGGTTTGGTGCACTCCTGTGACGACCCGGCCCGTCGTCACGGGAATTACCACCCCGTTATGTTGTAATTACATAATTCATGCTTTTATATAAGTGTTAGAGTCTATCGGGGGAGTTAGGAGTGAAATTAAATTGGAAATGAGGCATATAGCCTTTGTGAAGGAAACTTGAATAAGGAAAGTCAACCCGGAGTTGACTATTTGGTTAGAGGGCTCGGAATCGGATTCCGATGATTCGGTTAGTTCCGGAAGGTGATTTGTGACTTAGGGGAGCGATCGGAATTGAATTTGGAGGCCCGGTGTAGAAATAGGCTTGAATTGGCTAAGGTTGAATTTTGGCAAAATCCGAACGGTAGGTGAGATTTTGATCCGGGAGTCGGAATGGAATTCCGACAGTTGCAGTAGCTCCGTTAGGTGATTTTGGATGTGCCTCTGCAAAATTTCAGGTCATTCGGACATCGTTTGGTCGGGTTTTTGATCGAATGTGTAATTCGGAAAGTTTTAAGAAATTTAGGCTTGAATCCGTGTGTAATTGGTGATTTTGATGTTTAGGGTGGTGTTTTTATGATTGGAACAAGTTCGTATCGTGTTTTGGAGTATGTTGGTGGTTTTCGTTGGGGTCCCGGGGGCCTCGGGATGAATCGGGTCCAAACGGACCAATTTGTGCCAAAAGGCACTGCTGTTCTGCTGCAATAATTGCAGAGAAATTTTGCTCTCCGCGATCGCGGAGATGGCCATGCGATCGCGTAAGGGAGAAATCTTGAGCTCTGCGATCGCGAAGTAAAGCCTGCGATCGCGTAAGTCTGGAGGTTGGAGCATTGCGATCGCGTGAGGTTTTATGCGATCGCGTAGGGTATTTGGTCGGAAGCAGTGCGATCGCGTGTCTTGTGTCGCGATTGCGTAGGTTAATCTGGGAGCCGGCCGAGTTTGTTCACTGCGATCGCGTTAGTTCGTTTGCGATCGCGTAGGGTCACTGAATTGTTCACTGCGATCGCGTCAAGGATCACGCGATCGCGTAGAGGAAAATTAGGCCGCCCAAAATTTATGCATCGCGATCGCGTGCCAAAGGCTGCGATCGCGTAGGGTTAATTCGTCTGGCAGAGAATTTAATCACAGAACAGAGGGGCTACGGGTTTCATTCATGAAACCTCCATTTTTGAGTTCTAGAGAGAGAAACTCACGGGAATTGCTCTGGTAATTCATCGGGGATTCGTTGGAGGTAAGTTTTGTGGCTTAATTACATCATTTTAACATGAAATCCTTGGTTAAATCCCCGTAAATGGAAGATTTAAGGTGGGTTTGAGCCCTAGGCCTAAATTTAAGAAAAACACTGATTTGAGTGGGCAAATGGAGTCCGATTTTGGTAAAATTTATATGCCTAGACTCGTATCGAGATGAGGATTCCGAATATGTAATTTTTGTAATTTTTCGACAAGTGTACCAAAAGTCGGGTTTTGACAACTTGTGGGTTTTGATATAAATTGGGTTATTTCGAATGAATTTCGTGAAATTAGCGTATATTGATGCATTCTCTATGATTTCGAGCAGATTTGGCATCCGAGGAGATTGATTTGCGAGGCAAGCGCAAGGCGGATTGAAGCTTCTACCGGTTCGAGGTGAGTGGTAGTAGTAAATAATGTACCGAGGGTTTGAAACCCCGTACTAGCACTTTACAGTGCTATATTGAGATGAGACACGCGTTCTATGATGGGCGTGGTGACATTGTGATAGGGGATTCGGACTTAGTCCTTCCCGACTAATAGAATACTGTGTTGTACAACTGTTAATGAGGTTATAACTGTACCATTGGGCTAATAGCCATGTTTGGGGCCTGAAAGGCCAAGTTTATACCGATTGAGATGAGATAGGGTCGAGGACCCACTAGGAGATGTTATATTGGGCCTGAAAGGCCAAGTCTATATTAACTGAGACAGGGTCAAGGACCCATTGTGATATATTATATTGGGCCTGAGAGGCCAAGTACATACTGATTGGGATAGGGTCGAGGACCCATTATGAGGTATTATGCATATAGATACCTATTTTGGATCGGACTGCACGCCGCAGTAATATGCATGTGATATACATGTAATATACATGTGGGACGGACTGCACGCCGCAGTATTATTGCGCTTGGGCTGCAGGAGCCCCTTCGGAGTCCGAGTCCGCACACATTCCAGCCGAGCGCCGGTATATTATGGGATCGGGCCGCACGCCGCAGCGAGTATATATGTTGGATCGGACCGCACGCCGCAGTGATATATGGTGGACCTGGCCGCACGCCATAGCACCATAGCGCTTGGGCCTAGGGAGCCCCTCCGAAGTCTGTATACACCCCCAGTGAGCGCCGTCGACGTTAAATGGAGCGGGCTGCGCGCCGCAGCAGTATATGTATTGGAGCGGGCTGCACGCCGCAGCATTATACTTAATCATATCCTACTATTTACTTAGATACTTATACATTATAGATATAAGTATGTGCCTTTATATGTTGAGATGGCCGTACACCGTAGGGGTACGAGCGAAGGTTTGTTCAGTGTGGAGATCTTGTAGAGATAAACGTAGATCGGAGGTTAAAGTACTACTATAGTGATGACGTACTTGTGAAGATTGCCTTAGAACTGCTAAGTGATAGCACAGGAGTTCTTACTTTCAGTTATTATTTATTATTGTTACTCACTGAGTTGAAATATACTCACCCCACTCCCCTGCACTTTTTGGTGCAGATCCACAGGTGCCCGAGAGTAGTTGAGACATTTTAGCTGCTGATCTATATCTACTTTGGCGGAGATTACGAGGTAGCTGCCAGCGTCCGCAGAGCTTGTTTTCTCCTTCTTTATCATCTTATTGATTTCCTATTTGTCTAGACTTGGTTGTATTAGGATGCTATTCTGTAGAGGCTCAGTCTCGTGACACCACGATATGTTTGGGACCGTATTTTGTATGTGTTGACGTTTCGGTTATTACCTGTTATGACTAACTACTGTTTAAGTTTAATTTATTTAATAATTGGCCGGTTAAGAGGATATTATGGTCGGGCTTGCCTAGCATTGTGTTGGGCGCCATCACGACCAGGGTTGGGTCGTGACAAAACCAGTATTAGGGATTCTGGCGAGTCATGAGCCGGTTGGTAGAGTCTCGTGGATCGGTGCGGGGACGCCTGTACTTATCCTCGGGAGGCCGCAAACCTTTTTAGGAAAAGTTTCAATTCTTGGAATTCTTGTCGTGCGATTACTTTTGACTTGAACCGAACTTTGACATTCTATTCTCTCGCGGATGGCGAGAACTCGATCATCCGGACGTGGAGGACGACCACCACTACCACCTACTAGAGGCCGTGGACGCGGTCGCGGTCGTGGCGGAGTTAGGGCGGCCGAGCGATGCCAGCCGACCCACGACCCCCGCTTGCAGAGGTGCCGCAGAAGACCGCATCGTGCACCGACCGTGCCCATTGCTATTCCGGTCTACGGGAGACCCCGGCTCAGATACTAGCAGTCTGCACCGGCCTAGCACAGGCGGTTTCGGTTACTACCGCAGCAGCTGCATCGGGGATCGGGGTGGTCATCGACCCCCGCAAGACGCACTCCGTAGCCGGCAGCGGCAGGCATACGCACACCGCAGGCTCCTCCAGCTCAGCCTCGTGGTTCCGGTTCGACCGGCGGATCGTATTCGTGGGGACAGGGTCCCAACTATGACGGACGACGAGCAGCGTCGTCTCGAGAGGTTCACCAGGTTATCTCCTCCAGTGTTCACTGGTGCTCCGGCGAGGACGCCCAAGGTTTTCTGGATAAGTGTCGTCGGATGCTTCGTACGGCAGGGATATTGGAGTCCGGTGGGGTATCTTTTACTACCTTTCAGTTTCAGGGACCAGCCTTTGCTTGGTGGGAGGCTTATGAGCGCCGCAGGCCGGCCGGGGCAGCACCACTATCATGGCCGGAGTTCTCCACTATGTTCTTGGAGAAACGGGTGCCTCGATCTCAGAGAGAGGAGATGCGTAGGCAGTTTGAGGGTCTCCGTCAGGGGGACATGTCAGTGTCAGAGTATGAGATCAGATTTACAGAGTTGTCTAGGTATGCACCATGGTTGGTTCCTTCTGACAGAGAGAGGATTGGACGCTTTGTGGACGGCCTCATTTACCCCATTCGTATTCCGATGACTCGGGAGAGGGTTTTGAGTCGTACATTTGAGGATGTTGTGGACATTGCTCGCGACATAGAGACAGATCGTCACAGAGAGCGGGATGAGAGGGAGGCCAAGAGGCCTCGAGGTGCAGCTAGTTCCAGTGGTACTCAGACCAGAGGCCAGAGTCAGCAGAGCTGAGGTCGCTCCTTCAGATCTTCGCAGTCGGGTCGCTTCGATCGTCGCAGATGGTCTTCTGGACAGGGTTATCAAGGTTCGCACCAGAGCCAACCATCCCTCAGTGCCATGCCAGCTCAGAGTTCTTCACAGGCCCCATCCGCTCAGGGTTCATCTCGGCCTAGTTCATCAGCTGGCCACTCCAGCGCCAGAGGTCCTTATCAGTCTCAGTACCCAGCACCGGGGAGTTGCTACGAGTGCGGAGAGTTTGGGCATCACCGTAGGGAGTGTCCCCGTCTTGTTTCCGGATCTTATCAGCAGAGGGGGCAGCCCTCGTCATCTGGTCCTTCTACTTCAGCACCCGCCCCGCCAGCTAGGGGTGAGGGTCAGACAGCTAGGGGTCGCCCTCGAGGGGGAGGCCGATCAAGCGGTCAGGCTAGATGCTATGCTTTTCAGGGCCGATCTGAGGCTGTTGCTTCTGATGATGTCATTACAGGTATTATTTCAGTCTGCCACAGAGATGCCTCAGTATTGTTTGATCCCGGTTCTACTTATTCTTATGTGTCTACATATTTTGCTCCTCATTCGGGCACGACCCGAGGGAGTCTTGAGCTGCCAGTGCATGTATCTACCCCGGTAGGGGATACTATTGTTGTGGACCACGTATACCGGTCTTGTTTGGTCACTATTGGAGGTCTGGAGACCCGAGTAGACCTATTGCTTCTCAGCATGATTGATTTTGATGTTATATTGGGCATGGACTGGCTATCTCCATGTCATGCTATTCTGGACTGTCATGCTAAGACAGTCACTTTGGCTATGCCGGGCATTCAGAGGATCGAGTGGCGAGGCACGACCGAGTATGTACCTAGCAGGGTAATATCTTTCCTCAAGGCCCAACGAATGGTTGGGAAGGGATGTCTCTCTTATTTAGCATTTGTGCGGGAAGTCGAGGCCCAGACTCCCAGTATTGATTCTGTTCCCATTGTGCGAGACTTTCCTGATGTGTTTCCCTCAGACCTGCCGGGCATGCCGCCGGACAGGGATATTGATTTTGGTATCAATTTGGTGCCAGGCACTCAGCCTATTCCTATTCCTCCGTATCGTATGGCACCAGCTGAGTTGAAGGAATTGAAGGAGCAGCTCCAGGAACTCCTAGATAAGGGGTTCATTCGGCCGAGTGTGTCGCCGTGGGGTGCACCGGTCCCGTTTGTTAAGAAGAAGGACGGATCTATGAGGATGTGTATTGACTATAGGCAGCTAAACAAAGTAACAATGAAGAATAAGTATCCTCTGCCTCGTATTGATGATTTATTTGATCAGCTCTAGGGAGCTAGGGTGTTCTCGAAGATTGATCTTCGTTCAGGCTACCATCAGCCGAAGATTAGAGAGTCTGACATTATGAAGACTGCATTCCGGACCAGATATGGTCACTATGAGTTCCTTGTGATGTCTTTTGGGCTGACCAACGCCCCAGCAACATTTATGCATCTGATGAACAGTGTATTCATGCCGTATCTTGATTCATTTGTGATCGTATTCATTGATGACATACTAGTCTACTCTTGTAGCCAGGAGGAGCATGCTCGGCACTTGAGTATTGTGTTGCAGAGATTGAGAGAGGAGAAGCTGTATGCCAAGTTCTCCAAATGTGAGTTCTGGCTTGAGTCTGTGGCATTCTTAGGGCACGTGGTGTCCTATGATGGTATTCAGGTAGATCCGAGTAAGGTCGAGGCAGCACAGAGTTGGCCCAGACCGACCTCAGTTACTGAGATCCGTAGCTTTCTGGGATTGGCAGGGTATTATTGCCGATTCGTTCAGGGGTTCTCTTCTATTGCTTCACCCTTGACTAGATTGACTCAGAAGGGTGTTCCTTTCTTATGGTCCGAGGAGTGCGAGGAGAGCTTTCGGAAGCTCAAGACAGCACTGACCACAGCACCAGTCTTGATTCTACCGACAGCTTCAGGTTCTTATACTGTATATTGTGATGCCTCAGGAGTGGGCATTGGTTGTGTGTTGATGCGGGAGGGTAGGGTCATTGCTTATGCCTCTCGTCAGTTGAAGCCCCACGAGAAGAACTACCCTGTTCATGATTTGGAGCTAGCAGCCATAGTTCATGCCTTGAAGATTTGGAGGCATTACCCGTATGGTGTCTCATGTGAGGTGTTCACGGATCATCGCAGCCTTCAGCACTTATTCAGACAGAAGGACCTTAATTTGAGACAGCGGAGGTGGTTGGAGTTGCTTAAGGACTATGATATCACTATTTTGTATCATCCGGAAAAGGCCAATGTGGTGGCCGATGCCTTGAGTCGGAAGGCGGTTAGCATGGGCAGCCTAGCTTTCATCCCAGTGGGGGAGAGGCCATTTGCTTATGATGTTCAGGCCCTAGCCAATCGGCTAGTGAGATTAGATATTTCGGAGCCGAGTCGAGTGTTGGCTTGTATTGCTTCTCGATCTTCCTTATATGATCGCATCAGAGAGCGACAGTATGATGACCCACATTTGCTTGTCCTTAAGGATAGAGTGCATCATAATGATGCCAGGGATGTGACTATCGACAGTGATGGTGTTTTGAGGATGCAGGGCCGTATATGTGTGCCCAATGTTGATGGTTTGCGGGAGTTGATACTTGAGGAGGCACACAGCTCGCGGTACTCTATTCACCCAGGTGCCGCAAAGATGTACCAAGACTTGAGACAGCACTACTGGTGGAGGAGAACGAAGATGGATATTGTTAGGCATGTAGCTAAGTGCCTCAATTGCCAGCAGGTCAAATATGAGCATCAGAGACCGGGCGGTGTTCTTCAGCATATGGTTATTCCCGAGTGGAAATGGGAGAGGATCACCATGGATTTTGTTACTGGGCTACCTCGGACAGCGAGGAAGTTTGATTCTGTATGGGTGATTGTTGATCGGCTGACTAAGTCCGCACATTTCATCCCAGTTGGTACTACTTACTCATCGGAGCGGTTGGCAGTGATCTTTATTCGGGAGATTGTCAGGGTTGCATGGGGTCCCAGTGTCTATTATATCTGATAGAGGCACTCAGTTCACTTCTCAATTTTGGAGAGCATTTCAGCGAGAGACGGGTACGAGGGTTGAGTTGAGTACAGCATTTCAGCCCCAGACAGACGGGCAGTCTGAGCGTACTATTCAGATCCCGGAGGATATGTTGCGGGCATGTGTGATTGATTTTGGTGGTTCGTGGGATGAATTCTTACCACTTGCTGAGTTTGCCTACAACAACAGCTACCAGTCGAGTATTCAGATGGCCCCGTACGAGGCATTGTACGGCAGACGGTGTAGATCTCCCGTGGGATGGTTTGAGCCTGGTGAGGTTAGATTGATAGGGACTGAGTTAGTCCAGGATGCTCCGGATAGAGCAAAGTTGATCCAGGAGAGGCTTCGTACAGCACAGTCTCGTCAGAAGAGTTATGCGGACCGTAGAGTTCGAGAGTTGTCGTTCATGGTTGGTGACAGAGTATTGTTGAAGATTTCACCTATGAAGGGTGTCATGAGGTTCGGGAGGAAAGGGAAGTTGAGTCCCAGGTACATTGGTCCTTTTGAGATACTCAGGAGAGTTGGAGAGGTGGCATACGAGTTAGCCTTGCCACCCAGCTTATCCAGCGTTCATCCAGTATTCCATGTGTCTATGCTCCGGAAGTACATCGGGGATCCGTCTCATGTATTAGACTTCAGTACCATTCAGCTTGATGGTGATCTATCATATGATGTGGAGCCTATTGCTATTTTGGGTCGCCAGGTAAGAAAATTGAGGTCGAAGGAGATTGCAGCAGTTAAGGTGCAGTGGAGAGGTCGGCCCATGGAGGAGGCTACTTGGGAGGTCGAGCAGGAGATGCGGAGCAGATACCCTCAGCTATTTGAGACTTCAGGTATGTTTCTTGACCCGCTCGAGGACGAGCGTTTGCTTAAGAGGGGAGAATGTGACGACCCGGCCCGTCGTCACGGGAATTACCACCCCGTTATGTTGTAATTACATAATTCATGCTTTTATATAAGTGTTAGAGTCTATCGGGGGAGTTAGGAGTGAAATTAAATTGGAAATGAGGCATATAGCCTTTTTGGAGGAAGCTTGAATAAGGAAAGTCAACCCGGAGTTGACTATTTGGTTAGAGGGCTCGGAATCGGATTCCGATGATTCGGTTAGTTCCGGAAGGTGATTTATGACTTAGGGGAGCGATCGGAATTGAATTTGGAGGCCCCGTGTAGAAATAGGCTTGAATTGGCTAAGGTTGAATTTTGGCAAAATCCGAACGGTAGGTGAGATTTTGATCCGGGAGTCGGAATGGAATTCCGACAGTTGCAGTAGCTCCGTTAGGTGATTTTGGATGTGCCTGCAAAATTTCAGGTCATTCGGACATCGTTTGGTCGGGTTTTTGATCGAATGTGTAATTCGGAAAGTTTTAAGAAATTTAGGCTTGAATCCGTGTGTAATTGGTGATTTTGATGTTTAGGGTGGTGTTTTTATGATTGGAACAAGTTCGTATCGTGTTTTGGAGTATGTTGGTGGTTTTCGTTGGGGTCCCGGGGCCCTCGGGTTGATTTCGGGGGTCCAAACGGACCATTTCTTCTATTTTTGAACTGCTGTTGGCTGCTGGTTTTGTTGCAGACGGATGCTCTATGCGATCGCGTAGGGTAGATGCGATCGCGTAAGGGAGAAATCCTGAGCTCTGCGATCGCGAAGTAAAGCCTGCGATCGCGTAAGTCTGAAGGTTGGAGCATTGCGATCGCGTGAGGTTTTATGCGATCGCGTAGGGTATTTGGTCGGAAGCAGTGCGATCGCGTGTCGTGTGTCGCGATCGCGTAGGTTAATCTGGGAGCCGGCCGAGTTTGTTCACTGCGATCGCGTTAGTTCGTTTGCGATCGCGTAGGGTCACTGAATTGTTCACTGCGATCGCGTCGAGGATCACGCGATCGCGTAGAGGAAAATTAGGCCGCCCAAAATTTGTGCATCGCGATCGCGTGCCAAAGGCTGCGATCGCGTAGGGTTAATTCGTCTGGCAGAGAATTTAATCACAGAACAGAGGGGCTACGGGTTTCATTCATGAAACCTCCATTTTTGAGTTCTAGGGAGAGAAACTCACGGGAATTGCTGGTAATTCATCGGGGATTCGTTGGAGGTAAGTTTTGTGGCTTAATTACATCATTTTAACATGAAATCCTTGGTTAAATCCCCGTAAATGGAAGATTTAAGGTGGGTTTGAGCCCTAGGCCTAAATTTAAGAAAAACACTGATTTGAGTGGGCAAATGGAGTCCGATTTTGGTAAAATTTATATGCCTAGACTCGTATCGAGATGAGGATTCCGAATATGTAATTTTTGTAATTTTTCGACAAGTGTACCAAAAGTCGGGTTTTGACAACTTGTGGGTTTTGATATAAATTGGGTTATTTCGAATGAATTTCGTGAAATTAGCGTATATTGATGCATTCTCTATGATTTCGAGCAGATTTGGCATCCGAGGAGATTGATTTGCGAGGCAAGCGCAAGGCGGATTGAAGCTTCTACCGGTTCGAGGTGAGTGGTAGTAGTAAATAATGTACTGAGGGTTTGAAACCCCGTACTAGCACTTTACAGTGCTATATTGAGACGAGACACGCGTTCTATGATGGGCGTGGTGACATTGTGATAGGGGATTCGGACTTAGTCCTTCCCGGCTAATAGAATACTGTGTTGTACAACTGTTAATGAGGTTATAACTGTACCATTGGGCTAATAGCCATGTTTGGGGCCTTGTGCCGATCTGTAGAGCATTAGGGAGCCTATAGAGCTAGGTGACCTTTATATCGTGTTGGAAATATACACTCTATTGAGATGAGATAGGGTCGAGTACCCACTATGAGATGTTATATTGGGCCTGAAAGGCCAAGTCTATATTAACTGGGATAGGGTCGAGGACCCATTATGAGGTATTATGCATACAGATACCTATTTTGGATCGGACTGCACGCCGCAGGAATATACATGTGATATACATGTAATATACATGTGGGACGGACTGCACGCCGCAGTATTATTGCGCTTGGGCTGTAGGAGCCCCTTCGGAGTCTGAGTATGCACACATTCCATGCACGCCGCAGCAGTATAATTATATATGTATATATATATTGGATCGGACTGCACGCCGCAGTGATATATGGTGGACCTGGCCGCACGCCATAGCACCATAGCGCTTGGGCCTAGGGAGCCCCTCCGAAGTCTGTATACACCCCCAGTGAGCGCCGTCGACGTTAAATGGAGCGGGCTGCGCGCCGCAGCAGTATATGTATTGGAGCGGGCTGCACGCCGCAGCATTATACTTAATCATATCCTACTATTTACTTAGATACTTATACATTATAGATATAAGTATGTGCCTTTATATGTTGAGATGGCCGTACACCGTAGGGGTACGAGCGAAGGTTTGTTCAGTGTGGAGATCTTGTAGAGATAAACGTAGATTGGAGGTTAAAGTACTACTATAGTGATGACGTACTTGTGAAGATTGCCTTAGAACTGCTAAGTGATAGCACAGGAGTTCTTACTTTCAGTTATTATTTATTATTGTTACTCACTGAGTTGAAATATACTCACCCCACTCCCCTGCACTTTTTGGTGCAGATCCACAGGTGCCCGAGAGTAGTTGAGACATTTTAGCTGCTGATCTATATCTACTTTGGCGGAGATTACGAGGTAGCTGCCAGCGTCCGCAGAGCTTGTTTTCTCCTTCTTTATCATCTTATTGATTTCCTATTTGTCTAGACTTGGTTGTATTAGGATGCTATTCTGTAGAGGCTCAGTCTCGTGACACCACGATATGTTTGGGACCGTATTTTGTATGTGTTGACGTTTCGGTTATTACCTGTTATGACTAACTACTGTTTAAGTTTAATTTATTTAATAATTGGCTGGTTAAGAGGATATTATGGTCGGGCTTGCCTAGCATTGTGTTGGGCGCCATCACGACCAGGGTTTGGGTCGTGACAACTCCCCTCCATTGATGTTATGAGCCCCTGATGTTTAAAGTTCCATTATCAATAAAATTGAGGTGTATGATCTCTGAGTTATTGTATATGCCAAGGATTCATGGTTCCTCTCATGTGTACTTAACATCTTGAATTGAATGGCTTGTTGTTAAAATTGATATTGATGTGAAATATGTGGAATGATGTGAAACGTGGCAAATAAGAGATTGTGTTATGAAATATGGCCTAGTGTCAAGTATGTTGTAATGATTGTGGCCCCATGTGCTGATTAATTGATATGTGAACCCTATGGACGGGCTATGAAACACATAGAGATATAATATAAAATGTGGAACCTATGGACGGGCTATGAAACGCATAGGTGTATAATATGATATGTGGAACCTATGGACGGGCTATGAAACACATATGTGTATAATATGATATGTGGAACCTATGGACGGGCTATAAAACACATAGGTGTATAATATGATATATGAACCCTATGACGGGCTATGGAACGCAACCTAGAGGTATGGAAATTATGTGAAAGCTATGTGATCCCTTTTATTTGTTGATGTGGAGATTGTTAAAGCTTTTGATATATTTTATGATCTCTTTATTCTTTTTGACAATTCTTTCTAATGACAAGGTGTTAATGATTTCTTTATCCTTGTTTGCTAGTTCTTTCTAATTAGATTGCGTTTAGTTATACATACTAGTGTTATTTAATGGCACTAACGTCCATTTTCTCGGGGGCGCTATATTTTTTTAATAAATATAGGTGGCTCCATAGCGGATAGTGCCGGTCATGTGTTGCGGAGCATCCTCCCTCAGAAAGGCCTTGGTGAGCTCCTTTCTCCTTCAAGGGGGCTATATTGTACGTCATCTTATTTTAGATTTTCACTTTTGAGGTATAGTCGGAGCATTGTTACCGGCATTTCCATATTACATTACTCTTCAGCTTTGTTTAGAGGCTTTGTAGACAGGTTGTGGGTAGCATCGAATATTTAAATTAAAGTAAAAATATTGTTGTTTGGCATAGACTTATAACACTTGTGATATTTTGATAATATGATTTAAGTTGTTAATGGAAAGGAATTGAAAGTTGTTAATAAAATTCTTACTAAGTCTGATTAGAGGAGTTCATCTCCTATTTACTCGTGAGGTTGTTTGGAAATAATTAAACCTAATTGGCTTGCTCAGTCAGGTTTACTCGGTTGAGCGCCGGTCATGCTCCTTGGATTTTGGGGCGTGACATACATATACTTTGAACTACACAAATAGAACCAGTTTTGAACTAGTTGTAATAATCTTTAACTTAGTTTTGTTAGTTCTATTGAACTTTAATTTATTTGTTTTAATGTATTTTTTGAATTGTGTTGTTGTTGTTGTCCTGTTGTTGTTAGGTGGTTGTGGAGATTTTGGTATTTAAATTGTAGTTTTTGAATTGAATTATATTATTATTTAGGGATTTTGGTATGCTGGCAGGTTGTGTAACCAAAACAGGCATTTTATGCAACAATTATTACCCAGAAAAGCGATCAAAGTTGGTCGCTAACCTATTAAAAAAATTCTGGCAATTAGCGACCAAGGTTGGCCACTTATATCTAATAAAAATTAAAAATTAAAAATTTGCGACCAAGGTTGGTCGCTTACATATAAAAAAATTAAAATTAAAAATAAGCGATCAAAGTTGGTTGCTTATAAACTCAGATTGTTAAATATATATTTTTAATTTACAGATCAGCGTTGGTCGCTAATTGTTGAATTATAATAATTAAAAAAATATGCTAATTTAAATGTACAGACCAACGTTCATCGCTAAATTTATATTATTAAAATATTATACCGACCAAAGTTGGTCGGTATTTCGTTTACACCGAACATTTGGTCATTTTATCTTAGCGACCAACATTGATCGCTAAGGTAAAAGTACCACCAATATAGCGGCCAGTCCTGGTTGACCCGTTTTGATCGGTATATTGAGATAAGCGACCAACATTGATCGCTATATGTGATCGCTTTTTACCGAATACATGGTAGTGAATACGAATATTGAGTACTAGGTGGAAAAAGAAAAAAGATTACCATTGATTGTATCAAGCATGATGTCAAATCTTAATTTGCATTGCCCTCTGAAAATATTGAACTTTAACAAACGAAAAAAATTGATTCAACCATCTCTTTGTCTACCTGAGAAATACCAAAGATGTAGAATACTAATAAATCACATAATATTTCCAGCTATTTTTGTCTCTTTTTTTCAAATTCAGAAATAGTAAGCGGTTTCATAAAAAAATTCTGAAGTAAGTTAATTATCTTATAGTGTTATTATTAATTAAGAATTTCTTATATAGTTAGAATGACCTAACAAATTGCGAATATTAATTTGTTAAGAATTAATCAGGTTGAAGATACGACGTTATCACTCGCTGGAATTGAAATATATGCGAGATCGAGGTTACAATTTGTATCGGTTAAATAAATTATTGAAATTCCTAAAGTAATACACTCTTGCAAGGTTGTATATCTTTCGTGCTAATTAACAATGATTATATTATTGGAAAACAATCCTGCCCAAATATGTTTGCAAGCAAGATAATTATCTTTTTAATATAGGCTATATTTTTTTTAGGGGGGACGGGGGAGATATGCCTTCAAATTTTAAAGACCTCGGGGTCACGTTTCTGTTCTTTTCTGTTATCAGTAACTAATGGAAGATAGTAACTATTCAATGAATATATCAACAGAAGAGCATATGAATTGGTCTTAGGTAAAAAATGATTTGAATGTTCAAGATCAAATTGAATTATAGATTCATTTATTGATTCATATCAACGACAAAAACAATATAGCAAGTTCACATGTACCTTTTGAGCTAAGTCAATTTCACGAGCTTTATTCGTTCACATGGAAGTGGGCCCTTTGTTGGATAGGTTTGTTTAACAAATAATTCTTCTTTTGGTTGAGAAATTTCCTAAGGACAGGAAAGATTTCATAGCCTAAGCCCCTACGATATTTCCGTCAGAAATTTCCCAGGAATTGGATAGGATTTCTCTTTTACTAGTAATCCAGCCAAATCCAAGAAATTTCACATTGTAGTACAACTTTATTACCAATTTCTTCAGTACATTCCTTAGGATATAAACGAGATTCCCCCATGATACAGGCAGTCCAATTTTCTAGTATATATTTAATCTAGTGCAAGTGGTCGATCATGCCATACTACACACATGGGGTGTGTCACGATCCCAAACCCGATTGTGATGGCGACCAACACACTACTAGGCAAGCCCGACCAATAACCATATATTCAACCCAATTGGCAACCAATATTTGATAAGTAAAATTGTAATCATTAAGCCATTTAAGAAAATACCGAGATACCAACATAAATACCGATGTTTAGCAAAAACCAACATATAGCCCAATCCTGAATTCGGTGTCATGAATATGAGCCTCTACAGAATAGCATAATATCCTACTACATAATCTATCTAAATGTCTCAAAGTGCGGAAAATAAAAGACATGGATAGGAGGAAGAGTCAACGGCTGCGAACGCCATGCAGCTACCTCAACTCTCCCGAATAAGCACGCATGCTGACCCCTGAATGTCTACTCAGCCTGCGAAGAAGGACCTGGATCTGCACACATGGTGCAGGGGGTAAAGTGAGTACTTCCAACGCAGTGGTAATAAAAGTGAATAACACAAAGTATAAAATCCCAATAGGGCATAGATAATGCTATCTCAAGCAGTAAACCAAATAAACAGTAGAAATCCATGAAAACATAGCAAGACATTCTCTTAAAAGGAATCAAATAAACAAGAATACACAAGTAAGGTCAGCCATTATTACCTGACCGGTCAACCATTATTACCTGACCAAAGCGTGTTTTAGTGGCATTGTTACCACTAGTCAGTCATTGTTATCTGACAGGTCAGTCATTGTTACCTGACCGAAACACGTATGACAGTGTCATTGTTACCACTACCCATTTCAAAGGGGTACCCCGCGCTCACTGTGGGTGTGTAGACTCTGGAGGGGCTCCTACAGCCCAAACGCTAACAACAAGGCCTGAAAGCCTGAATAATATCAATACGAGGCCTGAAAGCCTCCTCACATAACACTCGAGGCCTGAAAGCCTCCTTAGATATCACTCGAGGCTTGAAAGCCTCCTCACATATCACTCGAGGCCTGAAAGCCTCCTCACATCGCTCTTCATGCCCTCACATATGGCCCTCGGCCTTAATCTGTCCAAAATAGTCAAAATCCCCTCGGGCATCAAAAAAATAATAATACTCAGCTCAAACAATAGTTTAAATATCAGTTAAAACTCCAAGTTTGAGTAAAATATAGCCGAGTTCATGAAATAGTATAAATCACATAGACCGAGTTCTAATAATATTTCAAATACTAAGGAAAACAGTGATGGTAGTTCATAAAGAGTTCAAAACAATCCGCAGTAAGCCCCAAGTATGGCAATGAGCCCAAGTCATAATGATAACAACAAATCATTTGCAAATACGCTATAAAAGCCAACAACCTGGACGGACCAAGTCACGATCCCCAACGGTGTTATACCCCACGCTCAGGTCCAGCGTGCAAGTCACCTCAATACAACACTAAGGTGTGCAAATCTGGGGTTTTAAACCCTCAGAATATCATTCACAAGTATTACTCACCTCTAGCCGGCCGATAATCTAGCTTGCCAAGCCTTTCCTTCTAAAATCTACCTCCTTGTGTATATAATCTGATCAAAATTAAAAGGAATACGTCAAAATTTGCCAATAAAACATAACCAATCGAAAAGACTCGAAAAATAACAAAAACCACGAAGTTGGCAAAACCCGAGCCTCGGGCTCACTTCTCAAAAAATTAAAAAATTATATATATTCGGAATCCTCATCTCACCACGAGTCCGCACATACAAAATACACAAGAATCGGAGTCCATTTGGACCCTCAAATCGTCAATTTAAACTCTCTTAGGCTTCAAGCTATAACCTCATATTTTACCCTTTGATTCCTTCAATGTTTAGTGTTTAATCCTTGTTTTTATACCATAACAATATTATTTAAGGCTACAAATTCATACCTGATGGAATCTCCTTCGAAATCTCTTCAAATCACCCAATATCGCCTATTCCCGAAGTCCCAAAATCTTTTCTAACTTCTGAAATTCGAAACCACTGTTTCATTAAACCCTTCTGAGATTTTCGCTTCTACGGTCCCGCTACCGCTTTTGCGGTACTGCTTCTGTAGCTTTTAGACAGCTTCTGTGGTTTCACTTAAACCCCACTGAGGCCGCTTCTGCAGTTTTAAACCGCTTACACGGTCGCTGCCTGTGCGATCCAATTGACCGCTTCTACAGTCGCTACAAAAATCCCAAGACCGCTTCTGCGGCTACTTACCGCTTCTGCGGAAATTGTCCGCTTTTGCGGAAATACCAGACCCTTTCCAGGACCACTTTGCGATCAATCAGCCGCATCTATGGAACCGCTCCTGCGGTCTTTTTTCCGCAGATGCGGAATACTAGGATCTTCAAGTAACAGACCTGCTGCAAACTTCAAAAATTCCTGTTTAATCATCTGAAATCACCCCGAGGCCCCCGGGACCTCAACCAAAAGCACCAACACATCCAACAACCTTATACAAACTAGTTTCAATCCTCAAAACACGTCAAACAATGCTAAAACTAATAAATTATATCTGATTCAAGCCTTGTTTTCATCAAAACTTCCGAAATGCGCATTCAACCAAAAACCCAACCAAACAACGTTCGAATGACCTAAAAATTTGCAGACATATCCAAAATCACCTAACAAAGCTATTGAAGCTCTCATAATTCTATTCCGACTCTCGGATCAAAATCTCACCTCCCAACCGGCGTTCGCCAAAACTCCAACTTCGCCAAATTCAAGCCTAATTCTACACCGGACCTCCAAATTCGATTCTGATCGTACTCCTAAGTCACAAATCACCCCTAAAAGCTAACCGAATCACCAGAATTTACATCTGAGCCCTCCAATCATATAGTCAACTTCCGATTGACTTTTCTACAACATCCTTCCTTCTAAGAGGCTAATTGCCTCATTTTCATCCAAACTGACCTAACTCTATCCAATCAACTCTAATACTGATATTAAAACATGAACCAACACAATAAGGGGTAAATGAGGTGGTAACTCACGTGACGATGGGCCGAAATGTCATATCATCGCCAACTAAAACAAACGCTCATCCTCGAGCGGGTCAAGAAACATACCTAGAATCTCAAACAAGTGAGGATATTTGCTTCGCATCTCCCGCTTGGTCACCCAAGTGGCTTCCTCCACGGGCCAACCTCTCCACTGTACCTTCACTGAAGCTTTGTCCTTAGACCTCAACTTTTGAACCTATCGACTGAAAATAGCCACCGGCTCCACATCATAAGTCATCATCATCCTGTTGCACTGTACTGAAGTCCAACACATGAGACGGGTCCCCAACATACTTCTGGAGCATAGAAACATGGAATACAGGATGCACACTAGACAAGCTGGGTGGTAAAGCAAGCTCATATGCCACCTCTCCAATTATCCTGAGTATCTCAAAAGGCCCAATGAACTTCGGGCTCAGATTCCCTTTCTTCCCAAACCGCATAACACCCTTCATGGGCGAAACCTTAAAGAAGACCTTCTCGCCTACCATGTAAGACACATCACCGGTCCGTATAACTCTTCTGGCACGACTGTTCTATACGAAGCCTCTCCTGGATCAATTTCACCTTTTCCAAAGCATCTTGAACCATCTCAGTCCCCAACAATCTAGCCTCGTCGGGCTCAAACTATCCAACATGAGATCTACACCGTTAACCATACAACACCTCATACGGGGCCATCTGAATACTCGACTGATAACTGTTGTTGTAGGAAAACTCTGCAAGCAGAAAAAACTCATCCCATGAACCTCCAAAATCAATAACACAGGCACACAACATATCCTTCAAGATCTGAATAGTGCGCTCAGACTGTCCGTCCGTTTGAGGATGGAATATTGTGCTCAACTCTACCTACGTACCCAGCTCGAGCTGAAATGCCCTCCAGAACTGAGAAGTGAACTGAGTACCTCTATTAGAGATAATAGACATTGGGACCCTATGTAACCTAACAATCTCACAAATAAAGATCCCTGCCAACCACTCTGATGAGTAAGTAGTACATACTGGAATGAAGTGCGCGGACTTGGTCAGCCGATCCACAATCACCCAAACTAAATCAAACTTCCTCAAAGTCCGAGGGAGACCACTCACGAAATCCATAGTAATTCGCTCCCATTTCCACTCAGGAATAACCATATGCTGGAGAACACCGCTCGGTCTATGATGCTCATACTTCACCTGATGACAGTTGAGATATTGGGCTACATAACTCACAATATGCTTCTTCATCCTCCTCCACCAGTAATGGTGTCTCAAGTCCTGATACATCTTTTGCGGCACCCGGACGAATAAAGTGCCTCGAGCTGTGAGCCTCCTCTAGTATCAACTCTCGAAATCCATCTACATTGGGCACACAATTCTGGCCCTTTATCCTCAACACACTATTACTATTAATAGTCACATCCCTGGCATCATCGTGTTGAACCCTGTCCTTGAGGGTAAGCAAATGTGGATCATCATACTGACGCTCTCTAATGCGGTCATATAAGAAGGACCGAGAAACAACGCAAGTCAACACCCAGCTCGGCTCTAAAATATCCAATCTCACCATCCGATTGGCCAACGCCTAAACATCAACTGTGAAGGGCCTCTCCCCAACTGGAATATAAGCCAAGCTCCCCATACTAACCGGCTTCCAGCTCAAAACATCAGCCACTACATTGGCCTTCCCCAGATGATACAATATGGTAATGTCATAATCCTTAAGCAAATCAAGCCACCTCCGCTGTCTCAAATTAAGATCCTTATGTTTGAACATATACTGAAGGTTTCGATGATCCGTATATACCTCATAAGAAACACCATACAAGTAGTGCCTCCAAATTTTTAGAGCATGAACTATAGCTGCTAACTCTATACATGGTAGTTCTTCTCATAGGGCTTCAACTGACGAAAAGCATATGCAATAACTCTACTGTAAGGCCCCATAAAATTTTTGTGCATAAAACCTAGTAGCTGTGGTGTCATGGTCCAAATAATGTGTTAGGAATGCGTAGAATTCTTCGCGGCGAGCTTGCGAGCTGCGGTTCGGACCCTTGGTAGTGATTTAAGTGTCAAAAATGTAGAGAATAAAGTTTTCCAGAAAAGTGTCAAATATGCGATCAAGAATGCGACCGCAAACCTGTTATGCGGACCGCATTCTTGCCGCAAAACTTTCCAGAAAGTCTCCCAAAGATCGTGTCAATAATGCGGTCGAAATTGCGATCGCATAGTGAATCTGCGGTCCACTTTGCGACCGCAGATCAGGAATGCGGACCGCATAATGGTCGCATTCCGTAACAGAGCTGGAGTAATTTTTGAGGCCATTCTGCAGTCACTATGCGGACCGCATGTTGATTCGGCGGTCGCAAAGTGCACCGCAGATTTGCCCCGGCCCAGATTTTTGTAACATTTTTACCCGATCTCTTCTTTAATATAACACCTTTCTTCTTCATTTTATCATATCATCTTACCAAAATTAGAGAGAGAAGGGGGGGTTTTTAGAGAGAGAAATCTTTCATCTTCAAAGATTGTTCCAACCATCTTAATTCCAAGGGATCTTAGGGCAAGGATTCAACTTCCCCAATCTTTTCAAGGTAAAAACCCTAACTATTTTCTTTGATTTTCAGTTTTAATTGGGTAAAGAGAGGTTTGCATATAATAGCTTTTGAAAATAGAATTTTTACACTCATGCATGATTATTGAACTTGATTTCTAGTAAAAGAAGTGAGTAGAAGTAAGAGTCTTCAAGAACAAGGTTGGCAAGAGTAGGATATCTTGGGTAAGCATAAAGTAGGAAGAAAACTCATCACCAGGTATGTATGGCTAATTTTGATTCTTGTGAAATCGCCTATATGTGTGAAAATTGCTTGGTTAATGTTAATTTGACAAATTGTGTGAAATTCTCAAAGTTGTTGTTGAAATATGAGTGATGTGGTATAGAATATGAACCGAAAGTTAAATGAGAGTTGAATTGGGTAAAGAATTGTGAATAATACTTATGATGGCCTATATGGCACTTTGTGGAAAGGAAACAAAACACTCGAGAATTGGTTTATTGTGGAAAGAGATGAAACACTTGAATTGTGGAAAATTGTTGAACATACTTGTGTGAATATTCTTGATTATGGAAATATTGTAACTCGGGTTGTGATATTGGCTTGATAAGTAATTGAGAACATGAAACAATGTGCAAGTTGCTTATTTGAACTTGTTGAAATTGTGTGTAGTACCTTATCTCCTGTTTGAAATTGTTGTGTTTTAAACACTGTAAGGCGGGGTCGTGTTGCGCGCCGCAACATGAGGAAATAAGGTGTGGGTTGGGGTGATAAGGGTGGCCGAGGTAATAAGGGTGGTCGGGGCAATGAGGATGGAAAGCGATCGAAATCGCTATTGAAAATTGATACAAAAATCAATAATGTGAAATTGTGAAAGGAGACAGCGAGAGAGTTTGCAACCTGTGGGCACCGATTGCCCCTTTGTTTGACTACTTGTGCTTTATGTGATTGATTGTTGCTGTTAAAATTCATTATCGTGTTGATCATAGAAGAGTATTATGGTCTGAGAATGAGTGAAAAGCAGGAAACACAGTATCGGGTTTACCGCTTAATCAGTACTGCGATGTAATCTACAACATGAGCTCGAGTTGTAATCAGAGCGTCCAAGTCACATGCGCCGCAGACACCTGCAAGCAGACCGTACGTCCCTTTTGTCGGGGACGCCACATTCATGTTACGATTGTAAAGGGATTAGCAGCGGTGCACTTGCACCAGCCCGCAGTAGTATCCCCTCTCCTCCACCGCCTGCCATGGGCAGCCCTTCCTTCCTCCCTGGGCCCTGTGTGTCTATGTCCACATTCCACGCGATTTCACTTGCCTGTTAGGCGTATAGCCGTGAGCCGAGCACGGTAAAGGCATCGTATTTCCTTGTATCCCCAGAGGGCCCATAGACATAAACCGCGGATCAGGCTTGCGTATACGTATGTATGCGCGTGTGTGTGTGTGTGTGTGTGTATGAATTTTCACAATATTGTGACAATCTAAAGTGAGTAATACATAAATCCTATCATTATTATAAATAATATTTATTAATTATAATAATCAACACAGAAAGAATGCATGGTGAATGAAAGGGACTGTGTGTCCGGGCCACCTGGCAACCCTATTTATTTTCCCACACATGCCCCTTCATTCTGGAAAGCGGGGACATTCACTCCTCCCGCATTAGTACATCTTAATATTGGGACCTCCAAGCATCACACACACACGGCAAGAACTGTCCAGCTTCATGGCAGAAGACTAGAATATCTGAGCCGGGTCAGTGCCTCTGTCGCTGAGCTCAGCACACCTCCCCACCCTCACCCACACACTTATAATCTTTCAGCTAACCTCGTCAAGGGAGACAATAAGAAAACTGCAGAACAAAACCTAATTACAGATCCTCACAACCTAAGAAACCATGATCTCTGTTGTCATTTTTTGGTTTGAAATAACTGTACCAATTTCTATCTTTCTCTTGAGATTCACACTTTAATACCAATACCCTCACTTGAAGCCATGTCCAGAAAAGTTTTAGCTGCATCACAATAACTCACACTGCAGTGAATATTGTATGCCTTCTCTCCTCACCTCACATACCACTCTCAAATAGCATGTTCCTTCCTGCCACAGACACTTTATTTTAAATGAACACACAAAGAACTAAAAATGTTTAACACGTCATTAAGAAATAATAATAATCACACTAGTAATAACAAACACCCCAAAAGATATAACTGGCAGGTCTCCATAATGTCTATATCTCGTCCTCAGTTTGGTTTACACATTCGCATCCCAATCTTCACTGTGATAGTTCAGTCTTAGCATTCCCCCATCTTCAGAATACCCTCTCCGGCAGCTCATCAAAGAGAACTGTCAGACAACATGATATTCTGCTCTCACTGTTACATATTGTTCAATTACCCACCACATGATCCTTTATTTATAACACACTTTTTTTGACAAACAGAGCTTGGTGCATCCACTTGACACCTATTCAATAACCCCTTGCTATCTAGAGTTCGAAGCCGCTCATTCATCCCCAACCTCCGGCCCTGCCAGCATGCAACTGGAACTAAAG